>WBZZ01006247.1:137500-158305 GCA_019918135.1 Paulinella micropora
CGACGAAACCTCATATTATAGTGTTAAACTGCCCGAATACACTTCTCTGCGACGATACCAGCACATAACCATTGCGGATGTTGAACAAATCATACTCAGTAAAGTGCCTAATGTGGAGATAAAAGAGCAAAAGCAACGAATGTTTATTTTAAAAACGAAAGGAGTGAGAAAATGTATCATAAATGGCGAGGAGAACCAAAGCGACAACTGCTATGTTGTGTGGAAACGCGACGGGCTTTATTTCTACTGCCATGATACGGGTTGTGAAGGTAAAGGTGTGCGAATTCATGAATTTACTCCCGCAATTGCTCACGATATCAACACTATTGATGACTTACGGCGACTTGGCAGTGAGTGTAAGACGATTGAAAAATTCAAAGATTTTCTAGAAACCGCTTTGGCATGGATGAACAAATCATATTGTTTTTCTAACTTGGCAAAGCCAACCATAATTGAAGAATACATTGATGCTAGGGACAAAATGGTGTTTCGTTATAAAACAGAAACGGCGATGGAGGCCTTCTTCAAAAACAAAAAAATAAAGACTAATCTTTCAAAGGAAGACTGGATGGCACTAGGCAAAAACCCCGCCACATTGAATGTTGTTGATTTATACAAAATGTGGAATACTCACCCGAAACGACGAGAGGTAAATGATATTATCTTTGACCCCAAGGCATACTTTGATGACAATAAAAAAGGGTTTTACAACTTATTCAAAGGATTTGCCGTCCCCGCCGACACATTGCACGATGTAAAATCATTTACTCCAGAAGAAGAGAAAAACGAGCCATTCTTTCAACATATTTTAAACAGATGGTGCGGTGGAGACCAAAATGTCTATAAAAAGGTTTTAGATATGTTTGCACACATTTACCAAAAGCCGTGGGAGAAATTACATTTATCTTTGGTGCTAACCAGCACAGAACGAGCAGGAAAGGGGATTATCCTTGAAATATTCAAAGATATTATTGGTGGCGAATATTACTTTCAGCCCTCCGATGTGAAAGAAGTATTGGGAGACTTCAATGCACAACTAGCACGGGCTATAGTCGTATATATGGACGAAATGGTGTGGGGTGGTGATAAGGAACGAGCGGGCACTATTAAGAAAATGGTATCCGAAAATACACTCACTCTCAAACAAAAATATTTACCAAATCTCACATTAGAAAATATCTTCTTCTTGGTGCTTGCTTCTAACGAAGAATGGGTTGTCCCCGCAGGAACGACGGAGCAACGATGGCTGGTATTGGAAGTATCGGACGAATTGGCACTAATGAAAGAAAACGAAAAAAGAAAAGTGATTGCGGATATTCGTGCAATTGACCGACAGCGACTGGCGAAGTTTCTTGCCGAACGAGACCTTAGCACTTTTAATGATCGCGAGACGATATTAACAGGCGGACTACGACAACAAAAAGCAAAAACATTATCTAAAATAAGAAAGTGGTGGTTGGATTGGCCATATTTCAAGCGGAATGCCAGAAATACAATTTGGCGAAGAAGTTTCAAAAGAAGTAATGTATGACATATACAAACCAAATATTAACGATCCCCATACCTCACGAACTAGTTTCTGGATGCAAATGAAAAAACTGATCCCCGATGCAAGGGAAACAAAGAAAACCATAGGCGGAAGGAGACCAAGATTTATACAATTACCCTCTCTGGAAGAATGCCAGAACACATGGCGAACTATTTACGGAGACCAAGAATGGCGATTTAACACACAGGACGACGACGATGAATAAACAATAATACCTTCTGGTATTTTTTTCTATCCATTATATAGTATGAGCACAAAGCAAAGTTATTTGGACGAGATCGCCAAATGGGAGATTGATAGCAATGTTAAGAAACCGACCATTAAATGGACGAAACCCGACATTGTATCATTTTATGAACAATACAAACCAAATGTTGATCAACATACTAGCGACAATGTAAAAGTAGAAATGCAGTCGGCCATTACACTGGAAAACATAGTTAGCAGTATGGCTGAGGAAGAGAGTGTGCCATTCAAAACGGCGGATTTAGTAGAAACAGGCATTACTGAAATCAAGGTTAATGTGGGCGAGGAAATAGAAAAAAAGGAAACGGAAGCAAAAGAAGAGAAGAAAATGCCAATCAAGGCAAAGCGGAATCCGCCCGAGGGCGGGTATAGTTGCTATGAAATAATAACGGCACATTTGAAAGTATCCAAAGACCCGTTTAATTTCTTGTATATGAAAGTTGAAGACCGCACCATATTACAGGAGGATATGAAGAAATGGCACGAGAGTAGATACGGACATATACCACCAGAGCAACGCCCCACTCTTAAATATGGTAAGTTAGATTATAAAACGTTTTTCCGCGATGTCTTATCTCAACAGGAGGGCAAACTCACGACACTAAAGGATATGTATGACAGGTTTCATGTGTAAGAGGCAGTTAGTGCTATGTCTCTCATCACATCAATATTAAAATATGATGGTTTAAAAGAGACGTAATCCGCAGATGCCGTTTTATAATATACTTCTATGGTTAATGGCGCACCAGTCGCATACGTCACCAGAGCATCGTTTGTTGTATTATCTACAATTCGTATAGTGCGGTTATTGGCAGTGTCCGAGGGGTTTGGACAGGTCATCTGCCACGTTAAATTCATTTGAACTCCGTATCTTTGGATTAGCCACACACAATCAAAAGACTTATAATCAATGGCGGTTGTATAATTTAGCACTTCGGTATAATAATCATATGTATTCGTGCCATCTGTGATATGAAACCAAAATTGGAATGTAGCAATGCCAGTCGGAGCGGATAAATTCAAAGACCCACGAAATGCTACATTAACAAAATAACCATATCCTAAACTTGATATTGTTTTGCTACCATATCCGCCCGTGCAGAGTGTTGTAAATGTTGAACTAGTCATCCACGAACGCATATCAAGACCAACATAAGCATTTTGAATGTTTCTTGTTAATGTCGGAGTAGCCACGACCGCGATTGTTTTTGTGTCAACAGATTGTTGCTCTTGCGAACGGCCAAATATATTCATTTTTTTAAACTATATATAATCTTATAATATAAAATAATATAATTAAATCAGTCAATATCAAGATATTGACATTTGTCCAGAGGACTAAATATGAACCATTTAGGAAATCCGTGGGCATATCACTATTACGGCTCTGTGATAATAGACGAGGATTTAGAAGTTGATGGAGTATTATACGGCGATCATATTGAAGCAAACTCAATACAAGCAAGGACAGACGACATAACAATATCGTCGCGAAATAATAACTCTTCTTTTTTGATATCTGATACTGGTTATGTGTCAATTAATAACGAATACGACTTACCAATAGCGGACGGCACGGCTAATCAAATATTAAAAACAGATGGGTTGGGCAACACTTCATTTGCTACATTAAATTCAAGTTCTATAAGCGATTTTGAACTGGATAAATTAACGGATGTAGTCATAACAGGCACACCCACAAATAACCAACTACTCATTTATAGCACAGGACAATGGCGCAATACAAACTCACCTTTTCTTAGATTGGATGGCCTCACTATAATGTTTGGAGATTTGAATATGGGAAGTTTTAATGTAGTAAATGTCGGTAATGTTGATGGTATTGATGTTTCGGCTCTTGATAGTGCTGTGGTTAAACTAACAGGAGACCAAACCATAGCAGGAATTAAGACATTTAGCAGTATAATAAATGCTAGTGCGGGTATTGATATGAAAAGCCAAAGCATAACGAATGTTAATCTTGTTGATGGTGTTGATGTTTCGGCTCTTGATACTTCTGTCGTTAAACTAACGGGAGACCAGACTATAACAGGGAATAAAACATTTACTACTTATGTGGCCGTAAAAGACTCAAATCCATTAAACACAGGCAAATTATTCTTTAATTATAACAATAATATGGGCTCTATCTATTCGTCGGAGGCTGGTGGAGCAACGGGCTATCCATTAACTATTGTCGGCTCGTCCATACTTTTTGCTCCAACAACAGGGGGTGGAATGACATTGACAAATAATGTTTTAAATTTTAACAGCACAACAGCAATCAGCGGACTGCCCGCACCATTCTATGACGGCGATGCTTCAACAAAAGCATATACCGATACGAAACTAGCCAAGGACGGCACAACGGCTATGACGGGCAGTTTAAATATGGGTGGATTTTCAATAACAAATGTAAATTTGGTTGATGGTATTGATGTTTCGGCTCTTGATACTTATGTTGTCAAACTAACAGGAGACCAAACCATAGCAGGGAATAAAAAATTTACATCAACTTTGGAAGTAAGTGGTTCATCCAATCCAACTACTTTTGACGGCATCGGCATAGCCTTTGATACAAAAATAGGAATGATTGCCGCACAAAAGACAGCAACAGCGACTTGGTATCCGATACAAATAACGGGGTCGTATGTTGAGTTATATTCAGGTAATACTTTAATTATAACCGCAACTGGCACTACACTATCTTTGAATAACAACAAAATAACAAACTTAGCCACACCATCAGCAACAACGGACGGAGCAAATAAAAGTTATGTAGATACATTAGACGGGCAAAATGTGAAACTAACAGGAAACCAAACAATAGCAGGAATTAAGACATATAGCAGTGGTGTTGAAATAACGGGAAATTCAATCAATTCAACAACAAAGGGAACATTTATCGTTTTCAATTCTACCAGTAATATCGGGTCAATTGCTAGTTTGGATATGAAAACAGCAACATATTACAACTTTGAAATTTCTGCGAAAAAAATAAGTTTCATTATTGACGGGACAATAGTCGGTTGGGTAAATGCTTCGGGGCTAGATTGTAATAGTAGCAAAATAGCCAACCTTGGAACTCCGACATTATCAACAGACGGAGCGACAAAAGGGTATGCGGACACATTGGACGGGCAAAATGTAAAACTAACAGGCGACCAAACCATAACGGGAATTAAGATATTTAATGGAACAAGAAATGATGTAAAAGCACTGACCTTATTAAGCCAAGCGGATTTTAATAATGTGGATATCATTAATGGAGGAAATATTACATATAATGGGGCGAGGATATTAAACCAAAACGGAGGAGACATATTCTTTTCACAGACGACGGGTGATTATCAGTATTTTTTATTTACTTTAAATACTGCTTCAAGTGGAACCGCAGACCAAAGAGGTTATGTATTCACGAATGTAGCATCTGATGTAAAAGGGGCGGGACTTTATATTTCAAAACTTTTGGATAATAAAAGTGCTTCGTCTGACATTGTCCGTTTTAACAATTCTGGGGGTATGCGTTTTTATGGTGCTTTGGATATGAACTCAAACAACATAACAAATGGCGGAACAATAACGGGAACTACATTAACTGCGAGTGCTGGTATGACTACAACGACACTAACAGCAAGTGATAAAATAACAACAGCATCAGGCAAACCAATAATCATAGGCAATACAACGAAAGGAGTAGGTACGACGGGAGGATTAGAATTATATGGAACGGCGAGCAACACTGCGGGGCCACATATACAGGCAATAACAACGGCTGATGCTTATCCAACATTTCAACAACTAAACTGGGCACACGATAATGTCAATTTAAGTTTTGATGCTTATTTTGATGGCACGAACTGGAAATCAAGCCACAGCGGTTCAAACTTTCTAATTCAAAAAGGTGGCAAACTCGCTTTTTTTATTATAAATCAGGAACAACGGCAGGAAGCAATATATCTTTCACTGAGGCAATGAACATAAGCACAGCGGGATTATTAACTGCGAATGCGGGGATTACATATTCTGGGGTGCTAACAACGGCATCAGCATCAACTAATGGGGCAAAAATAGCAATTCAAGGACAAACAGACGGGACGAATGCGAGAGGAATATTTATGTGGGGCATTGGAGATTCAAACTGGGGGATTTATATGAGCCAGTCTGGGGCAAATAAAGCATTAAGTGGAGGAACAGCACCAGCAGGAGGAGTAGGCGGAGGATTAACTTCTTATGCTATTAGATTTAGAGTGAATGGTTCTTCAACGAGTGGGTTCATATGGGAGAATGGTTCAAATACTGCTTTAATGTCTTTGAAAGCAAGCGATGGGCAGTTATGGGTATTGTCTAATCCAATTCAATATTCAGACAGGAGAAAAAAAGAAGATATAAAGGATTGTTTAGGCTTAGATTTTATTAATAAGTTAAATCCAGTTTGCTATCGTATGATTGATGACAAAAAGAAATGTAGGACTGGCTTAATAGCACAGGAATCAGAAGAAATACTAACAGAAATGGATATGTTAGATTTTGGCGGTTTTATAAAAGAAACAATTATGGTTCCGTGTCCGAAACAAAAAGCGGAATACGAATTGAAGGGTGTGAGTGTTAATCCAGAAGATGTTAAATGTGTTGATAGTGGTGATGTCGGTTATGGTATAGGTTATTCAGAGTTTATCGCACCATTAATTAAGGCCGTTCAACAATTATCGGAGAAAGTAGTTAATTTAGAAAAAGAAAATAATAATCTCATGAATATACTACAAGAAATTAGAGAAAATGTCAAATAATACGACTAGACTTCACAGACCCCCACCTATCATGGATATGGATGGCGAACTAACTCCCGAGTTAAAATCCCGTGTTCTTGAAGTAGAACTAAAGACTGAGGAGAAAAAAGTAGAGCACGAATTAGAGGATAACTGGTCGTGCTGTTGTATGAAAAATAGACCAACCGACAGCCGAATGATTAAGTATCTATTTCAAATGATGATTATAATAGCAATCATCACGATTTGCTTAATAAAACTCGCTAAAAATAACATGCCTTGTGAGCAGGCTAATGTATATGTAGGCTTGATTAGTTTATTAATCGGTATCGTTTTACCTTCTCCTTCCTCCGCCAAAAAGTAAATTAAAGACCAAAGGATGATAATCCTATCATATTATCATAATGAATTTGAGATTTTAGATGTTTTGACAAATTATCAATCCTGAAAGAATTACCACATTTACATTGAACTATTTTTGAACTATATATTCTATATTTTAGATTTACTTCATCTCTATTTTGGTTTCTATGCTCTTTCCTTCGTTGTGATAGTAGTTCTTTGTTTTTTTCTCTGTATTCTTTCCGTTGTTGGACTACTCGTTCTTTGTTTTGTTCTACATATTCTTTATTAGTTCTACCCGCTACGCATCTATTTACACATTTTTCTGTTCTTCTAATCCATTCACCCTCTCGCTTTCTTAATTGATTTACATTTTCACACTGATATTCTTCAATCAATTCAACGAAGGCATCGTCATATTTGACGACTTCAAAAGAAGAAACATATGGAAATTTTCCATTCATCCAGTTTTTGTAATCAATTTTATGAGAATAAAGTCTTTTGTATAATGGTTGAGTGGTTGAACCGATATACACCTGATCCGTTTGATACGACCTAATAGCATATATTTTACCTTGTTTGTAGTCAGGCATCCTTTTATATCGTTTATTATCGCTATCTTTAAATCATAAATTACCACATTCATATATATGTGTCCTGTACCAAGACGAACTATCGCCAGCACACATTAACGGCAGTGCCTCATCAAAACTACGACACATATTATTTCCATTATTTATAAAAACACACTTAAACCCTGTATCTATTCCTTTTTGGATACAATAAACACATCCATCTTTTTTTGTTTGATTTGCTCTGCTATAAAAGTCGCAGGCAGTCCGCGACATAACCGAGCACACGAAAAGCAATATCAATAACATTATATATTATCTTTCTCTTTAATTATATTATTATAAATCGTCTCACGTTGCTTATCTGATAGCGGTAAGCGGTAAAGGATATTTTCAGGTTTTCTAAAAATGTTGGGGTTTCTATTCACCAAGTTCTGAGTGATGCGGATTTGGTCAATTTCCTTTCCAAGCCGTTCCAACTCTTCAAGTTGTCGCTCGTCTTTGCTTTTTTCTTTTTTATTTTCCATCCTATCTTATATTATAAGATATCTTATATTATAGCGGATATAAAAAATGCCACACGAAAAACCATTTTTCGCATACTATGGCAAAATTAAACGGGAACATAAGTTTTTGTTGAATGAAGGAGACGACACTGCATGGGCTGAAGGAATTCGTGAAGGTATCCGTAATCAAGCCTATGAGATGCTTAGAATGGATAGATTATTGGATGCTTCAACAAAGAGGGGGAATACTATGGAAGATTTAAAAGACAGGATTAGTGCATTGGACAATAAACAAGCAATTTATGTAAACATGAATTACGATGAACTGAAAGCACACCTTCAAGACGATGGTGTTGATATGAAAGAATTTGAAAGAAAACACGGAACTGCCCCTATGAACGAACAAATGATTGAAATGCGAAAATTGGCAATGGCTACCGATAAATATGATATAATGCACATAGAAGACAATATCCAGCAAATGAAGCGAGATATAGAACAATTGGTAAAACAAGGATACAGAGAAGAAGAACTAAAACAATTAACTGATAGGGGTTTAGCATATATGAAAAACAAAGGCAACAAAGACAAAACTCGTCCAATACGAAGAGAGGATAGAAAGCAAGCGGAGCAAGATTACAAAGAATGGAAAGAAAACCGAGAAGAGTGGGAGAGAAAACACCCAGACGATGCTTTAATAGAAGCACAGATAGGCGACGAACACAAGATGCTTGTGCCACGAATAGGTAATGACCCCCGAAGTGTAGAAAGATTTGTTAATGCTATTATTAGAAGTATTCAGGAGATTATGAGCCCCAGACTTAATAGATTACTTAACCTTGCTACAGGTGTTGGGCGATATGGTGTGAATAGGATAATTTGGGGGAAGGTATTGAGATTAATTGCCAACAATCCACAACTACGTGCGATGAATGTTGGATTACTTGGAAGAAGAAGATCAGATGCTTTAAATACCATTTTGCTAACACTAGCGAGAAATGAAGCGCCAGAAGGATTGGGTTTGCCTCCGCCTGACCCTCGTTTAATTGCGACGGGACAGCAAAGAATAGGTGATTATGTGTTGAAGGATATGCTGACAAGATTAGGCTTACAGGTATCAACAATGATGGCATGGCAGACATTTAAAAGCGGTGTTGAAACCACTGCAAAGGTTGGTTTTGGCGCATTTCTACATCACATATTCATGACATGGTCCGCTCAACCAGATGCTCTCATTAAGTTGGAAGAAGAACGAACTCATACTACTGGAAGTAATTATAATGGTGGGGGCACACGAGTGGAAAGCCGTCTTCAATTAGAAGATAGAACTCGCGGTAAGTTTCCTTACATTCTACCAGCAGATGCTTTGGACTTAGTTGCTTTTGAACATGATTTATTGTATGCTACTGGTGATAAAAAATGTCCAAAACTTCGCCGACCAACGATACTTTGAAAGAATTACCAATATGAGCGATTATCTAACGAGTAATGGATTGGCTACGGCCGAAGTTGCTAAAACTATTTCTGATAATTACAATTCAATGCTCTCAAAAGCAGATATATCTAAAATGGCATTACAAGCACAAGGGAGAGTCCGCAGTGGAGTATCATATTTGGACGCGATGAAATTATGGAAAACTATTAAACACCTCCAGATGCGAAATACGATGCTTTTATACACAATGTAGACCAAACATTAAATTCTATGATTGGGGTTATGAATAATGTGGGCAGTTTTGATAAAGACACTAACTTTAGAGTAAATAAAATAACCAATCCTGCTACATTCAGCAAACAATATGAAAACTTGGTGAATTCGTTTAATCAAATGGTTAAATCGCAAGAAAAAGCGGATGGCGTGAAAGGATATTCTCTTATCGCACCAGCAAATGAAACTACAATTAATAATTTTATAGAAAAAATAAATACGCAGAGCATAAAAGATATTCCACCAAGTATAGAAAAAGATATAAATCTTAGTGTTGAAGTCCCGATCGCATACTCAGACGATATGGTAGTAGCACCCAATTTTGATTCAATCGGACTGGGCAATAACTTAACTATACTTGATGATAAAGGTGCCCAAAAGAGGCACTTAAAGGGATTTGTTAAATCGTTGAAAGAGAAAACTGGAAAGAAAATTAAACTTTCTAATTATGACGATCCAAAAGTTGGATGGGAAGAGGCCATTAAACAGGCACTAAATCAAGGTGCTAGTATATCAGACGTAGCAGATGCGGATGATATTTTGGATAAGAGAATTTACGAAGAAATGCGGGGTAAATTAACTCCAGACCAAATGAAGCAATTGGAGGATTTAGAATTGAAGGATAGTCAAGTTGAAAAAACTAATCCACCGCAAGCAACACCCGCACCACCGCAAACTATGCCACCGCAAACTATGCCACCGCAAGCAACACCCGCACCACCGCAAGCAACACCCGCCCATTGCCAGTGCCACTAGTGCCAAGAACAAGCGGATTTGTTGAAGAACCTGTTCAACCGCCACAGAATGATTTAAAAGAAGACCCAGACCCAGCAACAACACCAAATCAAGCCATGGTTGATAGCATGAGAAGCATTGACCAATTGGTTGATAAACTTATGGGTAAAACTCCCGCCGATGAAAGAGAAGATATGTTAGCACTTATTCGTTTTCTAATGCCAAGCGACCAAAATGGAGGTATCGGCACTTCGCAAACAAACCCGCTTATTAAAGGCAACGAACTAAGACGCGATCGCATGCTAGGCACCAAGAATGATTTTGAATTGTTAGATAACACACGTTATGGCAACACAAATAATCACTTTATGTTGAATAGATACAATAGAGCAGTCATCCAGACCAGAATGAAAGACAAAAGAGCGTTTCCAAAAATGAAACGAAAACTGACCAGAAACTTCCCCGCTGAAATCCCGCGACAAGTTCAAACTCGTCCAGAAAGAAAGGATTTTAAACCGCTCGTCAATCCTCCAAGTAATTACGCTTTTGGTAGTCCTTACTCTCCTTATTTCTATAATTATGCTTCACCACCCCAACCTTTTGGTGCCGAATATGATAATTATAGATACAATCCAAACTATTGTCAAAACCCATAATATAGTATATCTTATAAAAAAATATAAGATAAGTTGATTTAAATTAAATCAACTTTAGATGCCTAAATCTATACGTAGAGGATTAATAGCAAACAAGTTGCCACGAAAAACACTTTTGAAGCAAAATCTGGAGAAGACCAACATAGAAAAAGCACACGAGGAATTTACTATTGACAGGCCAGTAATAACAGAATTAGATAGCAAAAAACCGCCCAAATTTCACAATGACTTGGAAATACAACCAATTAAAACACAAAGAGATAGCGTTGAATTGCTCCCTATTCAAAAAGAAGGAATATTGCCAGCAATGGGGACTATGGTTATATGCGCCAGCACTGGCGGTGGTAAATCAGTTATGATTTGTAATCTACTCGCCAAAAATAACATGTTGAAAGGGTTTTATGATAGAATAGTCGTATTTTGCTTAAGTCCGTGCCCGATTTTGGAAGACACTCTCAAGTTAAAAAAAGAAGACATAATCAAAGAAGACCGCCCAGAACTAATGCGCGAAATATTAACTAAACAAAAAGAACTAATTAAAACTAAAGGGTTTAAGAAGGCACCAAAAATACTATTGTTGTTGGATGACATTGCGCAGAGTAAAACTTTTCTCAAATCAGAAGTGCTTACCGAGTTGTTTTTCGCTTCAACACATGCTAAGGTGTCAGTCTGGGTAGCAACGCAGAGTTATACACAACTCCCGCAAGAATAAGAATTAATTGCCATTGGATGATTATTTTTAATGGAGTAAGGCGGAGCGAACTTGACAGACTGGCAGATGAATATGAAAGTCCTTTTCTCACCAAAAAAGAATTTTACAATATGGTTAAGTATGCTACGGCAGAACCTTATTCATTTCTAGCAATTAACAACACTGCCAGTGATAGAACAACCCAGTTTAGAAAGAATTTCTCTACTATATTACAATTAAATAAGGATAGAGATATGACCAATTTATAAAAACTAATTAAATTAAATGGTTTTTTTTTCTCCATAATATATGACATGACGGAATCAACTAAATTATACAAGACTTGCTGTCAACAAGCAATCGCTATTTGGTATAAACAAAATGCACAAGGAAAATTCGTAACAATTCGTAAGGGATCGCCCGAATACTTAGCAGTAAAGACGATAGAAGCGGATATTAAGAGTGGCAAGATTAAGTGTCAATTAAAACCAAAAGTAAGCAAGAGGAGTAAGACCAATGAACAGCAACTAGACCAAATGCCAGATGAAGCATTAAAAAGAAAAATACCAGACATAGAAACCGCAAAAACTTCATTGCCTAAACCAAATGCCAAACCTATTGAGATGTCTCCAGCACTTAAGATTGAACAATCCTTACCCAAATCTGTCAATCCCACTCCTGTTGCTGTGCCGAAACACACTACCACAACACCCGCAAGTAAGATAGAAGCAATGGAAGATGCTTCTAAAGAAACTCCGCCACCACCTAAGGATGTTACTGAAACCAATGACATTAATGTAAATCAAGCCATAGCGGATTTAAAGAAAATGAAAGAGGAAAGAATTACACACCAGAATTTACAGATTATGAAAAAAATAATTAATGGTAATTGATCAAATAATATATTATGCGGATATTTATATATTCGCATTTTTATAATGATTAAAAACTCAAGTGCTTCAAATCGTTTGCCCATTGACTTTATTAAGAAGATAAATGAAGCAAACCGACCAAAAAGTGATGGGTTTCAACTAAACCAGTTTGAATTGTGGAGTAGTCATGGTGCCCCATTAGTTAATCAACCATTGACCGAGTTTGGCGACCTTGTCCCGTATGAGAAGAGCACTCTTCAAAACACATTAACAGACATTTCTGATAAAAAAGAAAATGCGGATGTTGTTGATTTGGACACTGCTGTTAGCAGTTTGGCTTATTTAAAGAAAGCAGTTGAGAATGCTGAGGCAAGAGAGTTTCAATTGACTTCACCACAAGATGCGAGACTTGACAATATACAAAAATCTGTTGATATTATTAAACAATCCGTTTCAGGTGAATAAATAATTATTTTTAATTTCTATTATTATTTTTTTAGTATAGTAGCATCGTGAATTTTATCACCTCACACCCACACACAAAAATGGAAAAAAAGGAGATTGAAGTTACTGAGGAGTTGATGACCCTCAACAACCTCAGATATGAGTTTCCAGCAAGTCTGGCGCTCTCTGAACAGGGAAGTATCTTTAAGAAGAACTTCGCTGACCAGCAGACTTATACCAGTGCATCGGGGACTGAAATGATTTTTACATTACAGGCAAGCACTGATTTTGTTTATGGGAAGAATTGCTATTTGTTGTTTGACATTAAGGCCGACGGGTTGGTGTCTGTTGATGGAGATAATAAGGCGGTTGCTTGTGCCATTGGCTTTCAGAACACTCCCGCTACCGCTATTTTTGAAAGATTTTTGTTGGAAAGCAAGGATGGTAGCGAACTTGAACGAATTGAAGATTTGAACAAGATGGTGCGAAATATTCTCCCGTAGCATTATCCTTTTGATTATCGCCGACAAACGCAGATGGCGGGACAGAGAGAATCAGTCAGTGTTAATGTTAATGCTTCTGATGAGTCAGTTCTTGATTTTGCGGTCAATGTCCCCACTGCTGGTAGTGTTGGCACTGGTAATTATTTGAGGGTTTGTATTCCTCTTCATTACTTTTCAGGAGTGTTTAATGAAGAAACTCTCATTCCTCCCTCTTTGGTTAGTGGTATGAGACTTCGTTTGACATTTGCACCGCCTCAGGAAGCATTTACCATTATTGGATGTGGTGATGGGAAAACTTCTTCTATTCCTGCTGGTTTTAGTGGTTCCGCTTTGACTTTCACCATATCAAATCCAGTGGTTATGTTGGAGACATTCTCTCTTGCTCCTAGTGTCCAGAGAAATGTTATGGAGCAGATGGGGAGCAAGGATGGGCTCCCATACACTTATGAAACATATTACAATCAAAAGGCTAATCCAGCGACTTCCGATGATTTTAATCTTCAAGTGAATAAGGCCGTTGCTCGTGCTCAGTGCTTGTATATCGTCACGCAAAATGTGCTCGCTGACAATGCTAATATTGACAACTTGGGAACTACTCAAATGCCTTACAGACAATATCAATGCCGTATTGGTGATTGGTATGCTCCGCAACAAAAGATGGAACTCGGAGGAAGCACAGATTTACTCGCTTCAGTTCAACGAGGATGCGCGGAATTGTATATTAATAATCTTCAAGCGACTATGGGTATTTGTGATGCTTACATGTCGTCATCTGTTTCTCTTGAAAACTTTCGCAAGTATTATTCCACTGGGGATAAAACAGGACTTACATCTAACTCAGGATTTGCTACCATTATCCAGACACTCAATCAGTCGCCACATATTGGAGCATCTGGTATTGCGGTTAATAACTCACGAACTGCGGAAGTCACTCTTCGTTATGCTTCTGATTATGATGCTAATCGCACCATCACTGCTTGGTTGAAATATGTTAAAGTCGCGGCTATCTATCCCAGTAGATGTGTCGTAAAACAATAAAAAAATTAAAAATTAGAATAATATATAATTTATAATATAGCAATGAGTTTTACGATAAGCAATCTTGAAGACGAAAAGCGCACCCGCAAAAATTTCCTCCTTCGCGTCTCCTCAAACGATAAAACAGAATCAAAATCCGCTTCTACTCACAATGGCCGTTTCGTCGTTGATTTACCAGCAACTGGTCGTAATATTGATATAATCAGTGCTTATGTCGTTAAAAGTATCTCTATCCCAAATGTTTTCCCAAACATACCGAGTTATGCCAACACTCTCACATTGATTAAAACAACTGGATCGGCTACAAAAACGGCAATCGTAACAGCAAATCAATACACCATTGATACATTTATTACCGCTCTTCAAACTGCGATTAATTCAGCAATTACCCCTAACTCCGTAGTTATAACTTTGAACTCCGTTAATAAATTGAATTTCGCTTTCACTGGTGATACGTATGCTTTTGATTACGATAATAGCACGATTAGCGACAAGATAGGACTAACTGCCGATATCTCGGCGGCGGCGAGTAGCACCATGCAGTCTATAGTCAATCTAATCGGTGAAACGGCCGTTTATGTTCATAGCCGTGCTTTAAATCAATCTGGTTTAGTTGAAGCAAATGGTAATTTCTCCGTCGTTGGTAAATGTAATCTAGATAAACCTTATGGAGTCCAGTGCTACTTTGAGAGTTCTAATGATGTCGCCGATTATGTGCCATTTAATACAACAAAAAGTTTAAGGTCTATTGATATTGTAATTAGAAATGCGGGCGGTGAAGTTTTGGAGGTTCCTTTGAACTTTGAGGTTTCAATTCTTCTCAAAGTCTATCATGCTTAATCCTATCGGTTTATTTACATTTGGACTATAATTTCCCTTATTATATATGATATTTTTGGATAATATAGATAAATTGTTTAAGTTGATAACGGCTGTCAACGAGTGCCGTTTGAAACTAAAAAAAGATATAATCCCGTGCGGGACTAATATGGATCAGTTGTATCGGTATTTAAGGAAATACCATGCACCAATTGTTGAGGAAATGACAAAAAAAACAAATATTAACAATCTAGCAGTAGAGATAGAAAAAAAGTTTGAAAGCCTGTATTTTTGAAAGTGTGTATTTTTGAAAGTGTGTATTTTTTTTGTTTAAATCTGGTCTTCAATCCAGTTCAATGAAGCGTAAATGCTCGCCGTTCCACCGCTCGTATTTTGTGCGGATATAGTAAATGTCTTACCTGACCCTATCTTGATGTTATATTGAGACAAATCAATGTATATGGATGAGCCAGCAGACAATACATAAGTAAATATCACACTTCCACCCGTTCTTGTTGTCCCCGCCGTATCAACCTCTGCTAACGATGTGTTTGTATCGTAATTTGAATAAGAAGGTGTTCCTCCCAATGTGGTATTAAGAATAATTCTCGCAATACACGTTTTAGTATCTGAATTGCTGATACACAAATTCTCAAAGTAGATTATGTTATAATTCGTTTTGCTGTTGAATGTGGCGCGGTTTCTAATAGTAAATATGGCATTCTCAGTTGATCCTATACTCTTGACATTGTCATACGAGTTTGTTATAGCAATAGTTCTGTCAATAACCCCCTCAACCGCCAAAAACATACTCGCCGTTTTCATTACAACGGATTGAAGAGTTGATGAATACGCCTTCGCATAAATAGCAAACGCCGCCTGATCCAATGATGGAGTAGTAGCAGTGCTCGCGTATTTAATAGCATGGATTACTTCCATTCGTCCAGTGCGCGGGTTTTCAATTTTAAATGTAATTTGACCGCTACCCAGATATTGGACGACTATTTCAAACACATTCAATTTGGTAAAATCAATCGTGGGGAAGTTTCCCGATTATTACATTTATCAACATTCCACGCATATTGACTAACTACATTTTCTACGCTTCCCGCCGTTCTTACAACAGACATTCCCAAACTTGATTGTCTAAAACATAAATTGTCTGCTGGTGTGCCTATGCCAATATCACAATTGAAACTATCTGCGGCGATAGATGATGGAAACAACGCGGAGAATCTAGCAACTAAACCCATACCACTTCTATATTTTGCTCTTTCAATAGTCGTAATCTGCACGGTTGAATTACCAGAGGCCGATGTCGTTAAAACCGCCATTGAATTAGCAGTTGATACCACCCCGCCGTTTGTTTCTGTTTTGTCAAAGAAACGAGTATTAATGCCATAAGTGAATACATTTTGTAATACTGGCGACTAAAGTGGCCGTTCTCAATTCTCCGAAGGCAGTTGTTGGTAAAGCGTCTTTAATATTATCTATTGATAAAGAAGATGATGACGATGTAGATGATGACGATGGTGTATTCGTGCTTTGACCAAACAAATTCATTTTTATTATATATGTAAGTCTTTTTTTTTTCAAAAATAGACTTTATAATATAAAACATGTCGATAATAATACGCGAATTGCCCGCGGATATCGTTGGCCACATAAGAACATTTGTTTATGCAGAAATGCCCCTGCCGAAATATACAGAAGAATTTTGCAATATATGTGGCTTGTCTCGCACATTCCGGTCGCATCCTCCGATTATAGCAGGCAATTTCTATGGTGTGGATAGTATTGACTTTTTCACAATCTGCTCCATTAAATGCTACAGGCGAGAGTCTAATCTTAGAGTAAAATATGGAGAGCCCCCATTGATTGTGGTTAAGTATTAGCCTTCTTTTTAATTCTAGCACTTCTTCTTAATGGTTGCTTCACTTCTTCTGGTTGCTTCACTTCTTCTGGTTGTTTTCCTTCTTCTGGCTTTTCCTTCTTCTGCTTTACAAACTCATTGACGAGCACTGCTCCTATCCCGCTTAATTGTCGTAGTTTAGTATTTGTTATTTGCCCTTCGTAATCGTTCCATATTTTTTCCAATAATTCAAGTTTATCTGCACGGCTCGCTCTCTTTTCTAATGGTTCATATTTGCTTTCTTCTTCTCCGTTTTCGCTAATATTATTTAAATTCAGATATAAATCTATCTTTCTTCTTAACTCTTCAAGTTCTGTTTTAATCCCTTCTGCTTTAATCTCCTCAGGATCGGCCACATTTACCCATGAATACGAAAAACTTGTCATCATATCGCCGTGCCCCAGCACATTGCTTACCCATGTGTTATAGTTCTCCAACTTTGGATTGGCGAAATTAGAATAAGATAAACTTGCATACAACTTTCTCAGCATACTGCTCTTCTGTTTATAGTTCTCCAGCCACGGAAAGATTTTAATTATTCGTTTGTTTAACTCATTGTTTTTTTGTTTGTCTAATTGCCCGTCATCGTTGATAATAACCGCTTTCTTTTTCTTGAAATGATTTCTAATTGAATTCACTTTATCAATTACAAATTCGGGAGTAAAAAGAATAACTGGCCTTTCTGTCCAATTCTTCTTTTGCCCCTCCCGTTTCTTCGCTAGATTATTAACTCTTAACCAACTCGGCTTATCAGGGATTAATTCACATGTATTCTTATCAAATATCTCTACGGGGCGGGCACCAGTTGCTATCATTAATGATAGCAGTTTCATATAGACATCATCGCTCATGATCATTTCATTCATTTTCGCCATCACATCCTTCTTGTATTTTTTCTTCATTTTTCTGCTTCACATCTTTCTTGTATCCTTCTACGATTTCAATTCTTTCATCTTCGTTCAAATTGAAGTATTTATCTAGTTTGGACATTTCATAAACTTTTTCACTTTGATTTGGTTTAATTGCCTTCATTCTAACTTCAGATATTCGTTGTCGTCTTGATTGTAAATTTGGATAAATTATGACATATTTAGGGTAAATAACTTTTAATGTTTCCAGTGCTTCTTCGTCAGTAGTTTTATTAGAAAATAATAACATTATAGAATTATGGAAGGCGATTGACGGCTTATGGTCACTATCAAAATGATTAGACACTACATTATAAATTTTTTGTTCGGTGTCTGCTACTTTTAGTTGCCTCACAAACTTTCTATCACTCTCACTCCACATTGACTGACCTGTGTATATTAAACAAGTTTATATTTTTTCTAAGTCATAAATAATATCAAAAGAAAGATTTAATTAACGGATTTTGACGATCCAATTCACTTGGCCTGCCTCGTGGTTCAGTTTTGCCAAGGCAGTAAGGCTGTTGAAAATAATCAACTCCTCCCGCTCACCACTCCCTTTGGACACGAGAAAATGATATGCGTATTTTGGATTTTTGATGCTCGTGTCGTATTTGGCTCTACCATAAAAACAATTCGGATCTTCTCGGTGGGAAGATTTGCTTGTGAAACATTTGATAGATTTGTAGGCTTTAACAAAAGCCTTTGACATTTCTACAAATTTTCCTGTAGTTGTAAGAGTTAATCTTGCTGGAAGGTCGCTGAAGTTCCCCCACGGACGAGGAATGACTTCCTTGCCCTCTGCAGGCGAAGGCGAAGGTGAAGGCGCGACGGCTTTGGCTTCTGGTTCATCCTCCTCCTCCTCCTCCTCATCGCGTGGCATCCCCATGGCCTCCATCTCATTGATCAATTCTTCCGACATGACCTACCCACACATCAAAAAGCACAAAAACACATATGTGGGTAGTGCCTTGAAGCCGTTCTAATCAATAAACTAATCTGTGCTTTTTTATAAATAAATAATGAGAAGGGTTGTAGCCTTATTTGTTGTCTATCGTGTTGCTTAAGGAGAAGTGAGCAGGTAGGTAGATGCACAACATAAACAATGCTAATCTAATCATCTCTCATACATCTATACATATTCCCATCATCGTTGTTCATCAGACTATTTTCTGATTTAATTTGGACTAGGATATATGTTGAATATCTAATGTAGGATTGATTGAAAGTAAGTTTTTCGTTTTCAATCCCTCTAAGAATTCTATCTTGGACAACTTTGCTAAACTCGCTCCTATGCTCTCTCCTCCACTCTTTGAATAATTTTCTTTCTTTTTCAATTCTCTTCAATTCATTCTTTCTGTTCCTATCATATTCTCTATCCTCCTCAACATTATCTCTTTCATTATCCAATCTTCTAATCATAATGTCAATTGCTCTCATTTTGGTTAGGTCTGGTTTCATTTTCTCCTTCAATAATTCTATTTCTTTATTTGCTTTGGCTACTCTTTCTTCACATCTTATTCTATACTTCTTCAAATTAGTCTTACTCTCCTTCGTCGTCTTAAAGACATCAATCCATTCTTCAATCGTTCTGTCTTCCCTACTTACTAGGTTCTCACTCATTCTGTTTATGAGTATGTTCTTGCAGTTCTGCCCGCCAGACTGGCGGGCAGGCGGGCAGGCGGGCACACTGCATTGTTTTGCACACACACTTTTACTGGATGCTGATAATTATTTTTTTCCTTTTCTACGTGTCGTCCCTGCTCCACTTTTTTTCCAGATTATCTCTTAAGTTGGATGTGTATGTTTTTATGGTTGTAATTGTTGCGAAATTGTTGCGAGAGTTTCCGATGGATGAATGGTAAGGGGGCTCGCACTCGGTTTTCCGTGTTGCGGGTTCAATTCCCACTCGTAAAACATCATCTACGCTTTCGCCTTATTTTTTTTTTTTTTTTTTGTCCTATTACCTTTTTACTTTTGGCGGAGCGGTGTGATGAGTTTCTTTTTTGAGGTGCTTTACTCGTTTATTTCGTTTTCCTTTATTGGCTTTTATTTTTTACAAAATTTAGCAGTCATTATTAATTTGTTATGTTATTTTCATTTCATTTTTGCGTTGTTCGTTGTGTGGATTTCCACTGGATTTCCATCACCACACATTGGATAAAGGGCGGACGACTGCGAGAGAGGGCAGAGGGAGATTTATTAAAATTCATCTTCCTGCCCCCTGTCCGCCTTTGGCCTTGGGAGCCGAAACCCTTTATATATGTCTATATGAATTCATATAGACATACTTTTTTTTTTTTTTTTTCTTATATAAGGTTGGACACCCTGTCCAAAGTAAAAAAGTATTAATAATAAGTATAATAACATATGAAATCCTTTAAAAAACATAATAAAAAGTGTCCGAGGGCTTAAAACTGAAGTCGGACACGGCCAACGTAGGGATTGGACACTATGTAGGAAGCGGTATTTAATAAAAACTCCCCCCCCGTGCTCATATACAACAAGAGATTAAACATAAGGGAAGTATAGATT
>WBZZ01006248.1:0-20000 GCA_019918135.1 Paulinella micropora
CAGTCAATTGGCCTTTGATCCTGTCGGACATGTGCCTCCATTGGTAGCACGGGACCGTTCGGTGACGCGGCTCCGCTCCAAAGACTCGACTGGCAGTGCAATGTGCAAATGAGCGTGCTGTGCATGTGAAGTGGGTGCAAGGAGTGAGAGGAGTTATCTGCCGAGAAGAAGTCCGCGACGCTGCGCTGACCTCCACCTACAACAGATCTAGCCAGACATTCTACCTGACTAGGCCTTCCCCTCCTTCTACCCACCTCCTGAACGACCGTGAGGTCGATCACCTCCTCCTCCTCCTCCGCCCCCTCTGCCTCCCTGGTCTGCGCCTCCAACTCCTCCCACTCCTTCCAGATGGTGGCAACAAACCTTCCTAACTCCTCCTCCACCTCTTCTGGGACAGGGATAAACAAAACGCCGAGCATCGCCGCCATCTTTTCATCCTCCCCCTTCAGCCATTCCTCTTTGAAGAGCCTCATCTCCTCCTCTGCCTCCGCAGTTCCCTGTGATAAAGCCCTCCTCGATTCAGCATGAGGGGCTGCCGGGCTTGCGCCTCATCGATAAACTTAAACAGTGCCTCACGAGAGCTCGCAAACGTTGGGCAATGCAGCAGGAAGTGACGTAACGACTCGTTAGCCTCAGTGCCACACAAGGCGAAACAGCTTGAGCAGTCCGGCGAGCATGAGCCAAATTTGGATCGGTAGAGGCGAAGGCGATTGTTGCAGCTCAACAATCGCCTTCTGATAAGGTTGTGACTTCCCCCCTCCAGCGCCCACCAACGTGGGAAAGCAGAGCGGGAAGACATCTGGCTAAGCAGCACCCTAGGCCCATCAGAGGGCTTAGCCTGCCGCTCCCAGCCAGCTACTTCCTGCCGGACAGACCATTGCTTTACCACCTCGTTCCAGTTCGCCAGAGCGGCCCGCCAGTCCTTATCATCTACCGTGCCATCTTCGTTCACGACCCGCTTGAGCGCATCCAAGCCCTCCCGCAGCCTGTGATCTGCTAAGATCAAATTTTCCGTATCTTCCTTCCATTTGCACCGACCCGTGTTGTAAAGCCTGCGTGTTAGCGCTGTGTTGCCCAGTAACTCGATGCGCCCTAGGAACCGAAGCCGGGCCGCCTTGGCAAGGATGCTAAAACTCGGCGTGCGGCCTAAACCCCTGGTGATGCAGCCGCTTGTGCGCGTACCAACACCCAAGATGACCCGCAGGGGCGCTACCAACGCGTCCTCCAGCTTACTCAGCTTGTTGGCGCCCGGCAGATCCCAAAAGGCCGATGCGTAAAGCAACTTTGCGCCAACCATTTGCTGCCAATTCATCAGCCGAAGACGCGCTGGAACTTCATGGGCAATCCAGAGGGGTAGCAGGCAGCCGTTCCCGCTACAGTGATTTCCGCCGCCCGCTTCGCTTGCGGTTTATCGGAGAGGGTGTCCGTGAGCAGAACTCCCAGGTATTTGTAGTGGTCGGTGACGTTGAGAACCTTGCCCCGGAACCTCACGCATGGGGGCGACTTTTTTGACTTGGCGTGCCCGTATATCGGCATGACTTCCGTCTTGCCCGGTTTCAGGTTGATTTCAAGCCGATAGTCCTCCACGAATGTCGCCACGACATTTACAATCTGTTGAAGCTCCGTGACACTATGCGCAATTACCGCAACGTCGTCGGCGTAAAGCAGGGTCCGTATGTCTTCGATGCGGTTGAGGTCCTCGATCTCCAACTCTTTCGCGATTCGGACCGTTAGCTCATCCATGAAGACGTTGAACAGCGACGGTGACAACGGCGACCCTTGCTGAACTCCCATCTCTTCCAGCACTTCACCAGTGAGTTCGCCATCGACTAGCACTCGCGATGACGTTCTTCGGTAAAAACGCCGCAGAATGCGATAGAACTTGCCCTGTACCCCCATCTGGGTTAGCCTCTGAAACAACCCGGCCCGCCAAACCGTAGGGAATGCCTTTCTCAGATCCACGAACAAAACGAAAGAACGGAGGCCAGCTTGTTGTCTAAGGCGCAGACGCTCCTTAAGGACAAAAATCTGGTCCCCCGTACTACGTTTTGGCCGAAACCCACCCTGCTCTGGGCGAAGCCTGCCCGGCTGATCGATGAAAGCCGTAAGCCTCGCCGCCATAAGGGATAGATACATCTTACCCAGACAGCTCAGAATCGCGATGTCTCTCCAATTTTCCGGATCGGTTGGGTCGCCTCCTTTTGGGATGTTGACGATAATCGCTTTGCCCCAGTCGCTGGGGGTGTATTCGCACGATTTCAACCAGTTGAAGAAGCGCACCAGAAAGCTCACAATCCGCGTGCCTCCGTACTTGAGCATCTCGTTCTTGATCTTATCCGGTGAGCACGCTTTGTGATTCTGGAGATTTCCCTGGCAGAGCTCCACTTCCTTCTCGGTGTAATCATAGTCCAGCGGGCCCGTCTCAGTCCGGATCTCCTCGGCTTGCGCCATGGCCTCGAATTGGTCGCGCAGGTTGTCGTTATACTGGAAGGTTTCGCGGGCCTTCCGCTCGGGCTCAATCCGCGCTGCTTCCTCATCAGAACCGACTTCCTCTACACCTGCATCCTCCAAAAACTGGTTTTCTTTGGGGACCACCATACGTCGGCGGTATTCTTCCCATTCTTGTAGTTTTTCCCGGAGTGTGCATGCCAGAGTGCCATCGGGCTTCCGAACAGCAGCAGAAGCGTTCGACCGCCGAACCCCGCCCAAACGCTTTGACAGCTTCCAGTACGTGGCCATGGTAGCGCTCCTGAAGTTGGCAGCGGTGTCATTCTGGACCCGCTTCCACGCTTGCTCCTTCTTCTCCTTGCATAACCTTCTGACCGCCTTCCTCGCTTCTTTATATCTTTGCCAGGCCTCTCGGTTGGCCTCATTCCTTCGCCAGAGGCCGTATGCCTCTCTCCGTCGCGCAATCGCTTCCCTAAGACTCTCATCAAACCATGCATTAGTAAACCCTGGCCTAATCACCCGAACTCCCAAGACCTTCACGGCTGCGCCCGTGAAAGCTCGGACCACTAAGCTAGCGACCCTATCTACCTCCTGCTGAAGCTCATCCGGGTCCTCCACTGCTGATAGATCTGGGAGGCCATCTGGCAACAGCCCCGATATACCAGCTGCAAAGGTCTCGTCGTACTTCAACCTAAGCTTAGACAGCTCACTCTCCTTACCCTCAACTACCCTGCCTATCAAGCGCTCTGCCTTGAATGCTTTGTACCTCTTTACCTGCTTTTTGGGGGGTGGCTGTCCCCCCAGACCAGTTCCGCCCACACAGCTTTGTGGTCGGTATCAAGGTCTACCTCGTCGACGCCGAAGCTCGCCTCCTCCGCCAGCTCGGAAGAGACGCAGATGTAATCCAGTAGATGCCTTCGTCCACCTACATTTTCCTGCCTAGACCACCAATATTTGTCCCCCCGTGGTTGCGAAAACCCACTGAGATTGCGCAACCCCGTGGCAACAAGCATCGCAGCCAGCAACTCACCATTCTCACTCCTAACCCCTCTACCCCTCTCATCTATCTCGCCAAAGGGCCCACCACTCCCTCCTCCCGCGCTATTCTGGCGGGCCCCAGCTTAGCATTAGCATCACCAACCGTAACCACATGACCTTTGGTGGCGAAGTAGGAGACAGCCGCCTGCCACGCCTCATAGGCTGCAATAGATTCCTCTCGTTGATTTTCTTGGGGAAAGTAGCCGTTGCCGACGAACACATCCGACGCCGTTGCGCTCCCAGACGACAGCCTCACCCACAATTGCTGTGGGTGTGGAACAGGCGCCTGTACAATGGTAGCGCACGGTGCCAGATAGTTGGCCACCAACGTCAAGACTCCCCCCAAGAGACGCGAGCCCGCACCAGTTGCAGCCGCTTTGCCGAGGACTGCGAAGCCGTCGACTTGGAGCTTCTCCACCTTCTGCGACGATAGGTTGTGCTCCTGGACTCCGACGATCACCCAGCCTCGCTCCTTGTAGTGCTCCGGCCATTCCCCAAAGCCTGGGCTATCCTCACCCACTTTGCCTTGCCAATTATGTGAGGCCACAGTGGGAAGCCTTTCACAAATTGGGAAGAACGAAGCTGATGCCGATGCCTGCGCTTCGGTTGAGCCCGCCTGGAGCCCTCCGCCACCCTCCACGGCCCATCCTGCACCCTCCGCCCCAGCTCCTCCAGCTCCCGCATCCCGCCCCACTCCGGGAGATTCACCGCTTGAGGCTTCGCCCTGGGGCTCGTCGACTTCCACGTCGAGCACCCAGTAGCCAAACCCCTGCTTGCGAAGCTCCCTCTGCATCTCTACATACTGGGCACCCCCCCGTGCAGCCCGCTGCTTCTCTCTTTCCCGGAAAGTCCTACCCGTCGCAACGTGAACCTTTCCCGTGAAGAACTTACGCTCCCGCAGCAGCCGCACCATCTTCTCCGCCTCCTCACAAGACGCACATTTAATCCGCAAATGTCGCCCGCTACCTCTGCCCGCGAATTCCACCTCGACTTCCCCGAGACCGAGAATTCGGAGCTCTCGCGCCATGATCGCTGTCTGAGAGACATGCGATAGCCCCCATACTATGCAACATCTCTTATCCAGCTCATTTCGTACCTTCCTCCGCCACCTCCTCGGTGGCGGTACCGCTTGCCACACGCCGTGACCAGACCTTTCCGGACGTGACTTCTCTTCCGAGGTTGGGGAGGGTGATCGAGATGCAGCAGGATTGCTGGCTCTACGTGATTCAGGTTGCCAGTCAGGTACGCGAGCACTCGACCACCCCACCCCGGCCGAGTAGCCATCGCCACCCGCAGGCGCACTCCCACGGGAAACGTCTAAACCTGAAGGATTACCGCCTTGACCCATAGGGCCAGCACTAGCGGCCGCGCTCTTCGCATAAGAACCTGACATAAGTGGTATGGGACCCCGGTGCCGCATTGATCGAGTTGTAAACTCGATAAATGAGGACCCAGGTGGGGTTATTTAAAGCTCAACCCTTAAAAAGCATACGTGTACGTATGTATAGGAATACACACAAACACTCACCTGCATCCGTAACCAGGCACGAGGCAGGACCCGCTGTGCATCATCGAGGTAGGTGTCGTGGCAAACCACCCTGCGTCCGATAAACGCTGCAAGTGAGTCATCTACCGAGAGCACAGAGTGAAAGGCCCCTGCACGTGTACCCACCACCCCATAACCCTCCGCCAGAGCAACCCCATGGCATCCGCAGGATGAGCACGAAGAGTGCTGAGAGAGAGGGTGAGCCAGGAGCCCCGCTCCGGTCAGTCGTTACTTTGGTCATTTAGTCGTTTCAAGGCTTGTGGTAAGGTGTAGGGCCTCTCGCCTTCGTACAAACTCCGACCGACAGTAGTTTGGTTGACCCTCCTTCGCGGTGACCCTCTGAACACAACCCCCTCCCCCAGTGCCCACCCCTTGTGATTCCAGAGGCCACCCCGAGCCAAGAGCCATGAGTATGATGAGCAACTCACATGAGTTACTCTCAGTAATTGGGACCCGTCTCATAAATCAATGGAACGCTTATCGTGCGCCCCTCATAGGCTCAGCCCGCCCGTGTGAAAGCTAGGCCTCGCCCAAAGCAAAGCAAAGCAAAGCAAAAAAAAAAAAAAAAAAAAAAAAAAAAAAAAAAAAAAAAAAGAGAGAGAGAGAGAGAGAGAGAGAGAGAGAGAGAGAGAGAGAGAGAGAGAGAGAGCGAGAGCGAGGCCGCCGTGGCTCGCCCGCAATCCAGCTGGGTGCACCTCGTCACAACCACTCATCGGCGTGAGCTCATAGCTGTGTGCGACATAGGTACAAGAGCAAGAGGAGAAACAGTGTGCCAGCGTGGATGTGTGGGTGAGGCAGTGCGGTGAGGCAAAGCAGCGATGCCAGTCGAATCCCTGGAGACGGAACCTAGCATCAAAAACATCGTATAAGTCTACCCCAGGCCTCCATCCACCGAGTGGTGAGCTCGATAAAAGAAGACCCGAGTGGGGTTATTTAAAGCTCAACCCTTAAAAAAGCATAAACATGTACGCCGCCAGGAACCCAACGACAATAACATAGCAGCCAGGAACCCAACAACAATAACATAGCAGCAAGGAACCCAACAACAATAACATAGCAGCCAGGAACCCAACAACAATAACATAGCTTCCGTAACCAGCCTTCAGGAACCCGCCTCAGTTACCCGCCCCCGTAACCAGGCCAGAAACGTGATGTACTATGCATCATTGAGGTGTCGTGGCAAGCCACCCTGCGTCCGATAGAAGCTACAAACGAGTCATCTACCGAGAACACTAAGTGACAGGCCCGGTCACATGCACCCAAAACGTCCCGACCCTCCGCCAGAGCATCCCCATGGCATCCGCAAAGTGAGCACGAGGGGTTCTGGGAGAGAGGGTGAGTCAGGAGCCCCGCGTCCAGGCAGTCGCTACTGTGGCAGTTGAGTGATTTCAAGGCTTGTGGAAATGTGTGGGGCCTGTCGCCTTCATACCCACTCATACCGACAGTAGTTTAGTTAACCAACCTGTCCAGTGACCCACTGAGCCCAACCCCCTCCCTCAGATAACCCCCACCCCCCGCACCCCGAGTGATACCAGAGGCCACCCCGAGCCAAGAGCCGTGAGCGTGGTGAGAGAGCTTCTCTCAGTAAAAGTTCCAGTCTCATGAATCAGTGGAGCACTGATTATGTACCCCTTATAACAAGCTGCCCCAACCCCGCCGTGTGGCGGTGGCACCCAACCACGTATGGTGGCCCCCAAATAATAATAATAATGCATTTCTGCACATGTGCCTCCATCGTCTCACCCGCGAGGGGAGTACGAAGATTTGACGATAGGCTCTACTGATACCCCCGCAAGGCAGCTCCAAGCCTTCCAGACAGACCAATACTTTCAAAGAAAATATACTTTGAAAATACTGGCACCGACGGGAATCGAACTGGCGACAGGTCCCAGATGGTAGACCTTAACCACTGGGCTATCGCGGTGCCACTAATAATAATAATAATAATAATAATAATAATAATAATAATAATAATAATAATAATAGGCTTCCTCAGACTTTAGCATCAGATCCAGATCCTGGACATGTGCCTCCATTGGGTCACCGGGGTCAGCCGATCCCAACGCATTGTCAGAACACCAAACAGACATAGCAGCAACAGCAACAGCAGGGGCAGATGGGGGCTGTGAAGTGCATGAAGAGCTAGATGCGAGGGTGTTAGCTGAAGAGAAGAACTCGGAGACACTACGCTGCGCTCCCGAACCCCTCTCTCTAGCCAGGACGTCCACACTGCGCGGACGGCCGCGCCGCGCAACATCAACGTCACTTGGGGGAGAGAGTGGGACAGAAGCTGATGGAACCTCAGTGAGGTCAATCACCTCCTCGCCCCCATCCTCCACCCCAAGCTCCTCCCTTTTACCCTCCCTAGCAGACCAACACTCAGACACATATGATCCAAACAACACATCCAACTTTGGAGGGGGACGCAACGCTGTAACCCCTAACAACGCAGCAAGCCTAAAGTTACTGCGGAAGCGCGACTTCCCCTGAAAAAACTTACAAAACAATCGTGATTGATCCACAGGCGACATATCATCCCAACCCTGCCGCACAGAGCCCTCCCGCTCCCGCCCAAGCAACACATCCTCCACCACAACCTCACCACCTACGACCTCACCACCCTCCTCACTCCCTCCATCCCCCTCAGCAGCCCCCACAGCCATGCCACCGAGCCTCTGCATACTCAGCAACAGCTGCTTACGTCCCCTCATGCATGGGGCAATCCCATAAGAAGTGCGCAAGGGACTCATTGACATCATCATGACAACAGAAGCAGCGAGGGGACATGCCACTGACCAACTTGCTGCGGTACAACCGAAGGCGGTTGTTGCAGCTGAGCAACCTTCTCCGAAGCAGATTATAATACGCATCATCAAGGGCTACCCATCTTGGGAACTCCTTAGTTCCAAAGACTTGTCTTAGGATGACTCGCAGGCCATCAGTAAGATCGCTGCCTGCCTCTCGCTTGTCCCACATCAGTTGCTGCACCATCTTGACGTCCTGCTGAAGGGCCCACTTGTCCACAGTCGAACTCCAACCCTCGAGGTCCTTCTCTGAGCTATTTAGGAGCTCCTGAAGCCCTTGTTGTAGATCCATTGAGTCCCTGATAGCGCCTTCGGCCTCCGCAGTCCAGTCGGATTTGACTTGAGATGCGATGACAGGAAATCGCTTCTCCGGTAGAACACGCAGCCGTCCATAGAACTTCAGTTGCGCCGCCCGCCGCAAACGCTCCGCACTCAAAGAGCGCGCCAGAAAGAGTGTAATCCACTTGCTTGTCTTAGGGCTGATGCCGAGAATCATCCTCATGGGGCGCAGCATTGCTGCCTCCAGCTTGGTGAGCTGCGATACGGGGGCACGCCAGACATCGAAGGCGTACTTCAGCTTGGCCCCCACAAGTTGATTCCAGCACATGAGACGATACCTAGCTTGTATCTCACCTGCACACCACAAAGAGTACCAACCTGCGGTGGCGACTTCAGTGACACGCGTAGCCCGCAGGGCCTGCTCCTTCCACTTCAGGTCGTCGGTGATAACCACTCCCAGGTACTTGTACTGACTGGTGACACAAAGCTTCTGGCCGCGAAACCACACCACGGGCTCACCTCGCTCCCTGATACTTGGTCGTTTCGCCTTGCTCGACGTGTAAATGGGCATGATTTCCGTCTTGCCGGGCTTCAAGTTGACTTCCAGCCGGTAATCTTCCGCGAACTTGGCCACAACATTGACCATCTTCTGGAGCTCGGTGCGACTGTGAGCGATGAGGGCCACGTCGTCCGCGTATAGAAGTGCCTTGATGTCGTTCAGCCGCTTCACATCCGTGATCTTGAGGGCACTCGCCAGCCGATCACACAGCTCATCCATAAAGACGTTGAAGAGTGTGGGAGAGAGAGGGGACCCCTGTTGGACGCCTACACCCTCCAGTACTTCGGGGGTGAGTGCTCCATCAACTAGCACTTGCGACGAAGTCTGCTCGTAGCACCTGCGTAGCGTGCGCCAGAACTTGCCCCTTACACCCAGCTTCCAGAGCCTCTCAAATAGACCATCTCTCCAAACAGACGGGAAAGCCTTGCGTAGATCGACGAACAGGACATACGACTCCCGCTTCTGCTGCTGACGCCCCTTCAACCTCTGCCAAAGGGTAAAGACCTGATCCGTAGTGCGACGCCCCGGGCGGAAGCCTCCCTGCTCTGGACGTAGCTTATCCGGGCCATCCACGAAGAGCGTTAGACGAGTAGCTAATAAGGACAGATACAGCTTACCAAGGCAACTAATAATCGAGATATCCCTCCAGTTGTCAGGATCCGTAGGATCCCCACCCTTGGGGATATTGACGATGATTCCCTTGCTCCAAGCTTTTGGAGTCCTCTCGGCTTCTCGAATCCAGTTGAAGTACTGCGTTAAGTAGCCATTGATGTAGGCGCCGCCATACCTGAGCATCTCGTTCTTCACTTTGTCCTCGCCACAAGCTTTGTGGTTATTCAGGGCACGTTGCCTTGCAAGGACCTCCTCTTGCGTGAACGGCTTGTCCAGCTCTTCGCAAGTGTCTTCACCTACTTCGTGCTCCTTCATAGCCCGGGCCACCTCATCTCTGAAGCGATCGTTCCAGTGGAACTGCCGCTTAGCTTCGGCTTCCTCCCACTCCAGCGAGCCTGCTTCTGCACAGCACTCCACCACAACAGCCGCACTTGCCGGATTTTCCCGTGGCTTCACCGAATTTTTCCGAAATTCTTCCCACCGAGCGACCTTTTCCGGCAGCGTACACGCCAGTGAGCCATCCTCCCTTTGCACCGGCGCGGAGACCTTCGTTCTGCGTGCCCCGCCAAGCCGCTTCGCGAGTAGCCAAAAGCGCTTTGAGGATTGCTCGCGTTGACATTTGACCGCTTCTTCCTGCACTTGCTTGAAGGAGGCGGACTTCTTGGCCCGAGTTGCCTTCCGAATTTGCTTGCGGAGCCGTAGCCAATTCAGACGGGCTTCCGCATTCGATTCATCCCTCCTGTATGCTGCGTAGGCCTCCCGGCGCTGTTGAATGAGCTCCTTTAGCTCCCCGTCGAACCAATTGTTGGTGAAACGGGGTCGTATACATCTGGAGCCAAGGACCCGGTGCGCCGCCATTCGGAAGGACTGCGCCACTCTCTCGGTGACGTCATCTACCACCCGTTGGCTGTCGGCACCACCCGATAGGTCAAGCTCAGGCAGCTGATGCACTCCAAGCTTCTGTAGGCCATGCTGGAATACGTCATCGAACTTTTCGCGTAGATAATCCAGCGCTTGCTTCGCAGCGTGATCATTACCCGAGACACCAGCACCAATAAGCTTATCAACACGAAAGGACCTGTAAGGTTTCGCAGCCCGCTTTGGCCGGCGCTGGCCGCTCCACGTCAGTTCGGCCCATACTGCCTTGTGGTCCGTATCAAGATCATCTTCGCATACTCCGAACTTTGCTCCAGATGCCAAGCCAGGCGACGCGCAGATGTAATCGAGGAGGTGCTTGCCTGTGCCCATGCCGCGCTGCTCACGCCGGGACCACCAGTAGGACCCTTCCACTGGGCACGAGAAGCCGCTCAGATTTCGCAGGCCCGTAGCGACGAGGACAGCCGCGAGTCTCTTGCCGTTCTCCGAACGTACCGGTGCTCCCTTATCATCGACCTCCCCGTGCTGACCGACAATGCCCTCCTCTTTTCGGCTGCATGCCGGCCCGAGCTTCGCGTTGGCATCCGCCACCGTGACCACAAGACCTTTGGCTCCAAAAAAAGCTATAGCTGCCTGCCAGGCCGCATACGCCTCTGACGACTCTTCTTCCTGCGCTTCCTGGGGAAAGTAGCCGTTGACCACATAGATATCCTGAGCGCCGGTAACACCCGAGGCGATACGCAGCCACACTTGCTGCCGGTGGTCGACGGGGGCTGACACCAGGCTGCAATACGGACCAAGGAAGTTAGCCACCGCGAATAGAACCCCACCCTTGCAGCGATTTTTCTCGCTGACCTCCGCAGGTTTTCCAAAAATCCGGAATCCATCCAGGCTGCATTTGGAAAGTTGCTTCTTGCCCATGCGGTGCTCCTGAGCCCCGATGACTAGCCAGCCCTCGTGCTTGTAGAATGATGCCCATTCCGCCGTGCCTACGTTGTCGTATCCCGTTTTACCCTGCCAGTTGTGACTCGCGACGAGTAGCTTGAAGCCGGTATCGAACTGCTTGGAGCGGTGCTTCTTGGCTCGTTTCCGGACCCGACGGCCGCGCTTGGCTTCCGCCCTCGTGCTGCCCCCCTCTGCAGGTGCTTGCGCAGGTTGGTCCCCCACTGCACTGGCTGCCGAAGGCAGGGGCACCACATGCACATCAGCACACTCAGACACACACTTAGGTGCATCGGCAGCCAATTCCGAAGACACCACCTGCACATCATCGACACATTCTTCATGCAGAGGCAAGACGCGATATCCCGTCACAGCTTCCTCCTTCCGGACCGCCGCTTCCCCACGCAGATGGATGCGAATAAGCCTTCGGACACGTTCCCTGTCCCTGAACCTGCGCCCAAGGGCCACATTGACCCCTCTGCCGAAGAATTTGAGATGTTTGAGTTGCTGCAACGCCGTCTGCCTGCTGTCATCGTCCTCGTAGACCAGCTCCAGGTGACGAGACTTTCGCTGGCCTTGCCACTTCATTACCGGGACCACCAGACCAAGACCGCTCATTTTGGAGGCGATCTCCTGTAGATTGGCGCGTTCTGAGAGCCCCCAGACAATCAGATTACGCCCGTCCTTGTCGTACCGATCTACCCGCCGGTACCGTCGAGGCGGCGGTGCCATCTGCCATATAGCGCCGCTCGCCTTATGTTGAAGCGCCGACCCGTGTGCCAGGTTTGGGGAGGAAGGATGAGGCGCAGCTAAGATAGCCTCTCCACGTGGTTCAGGAATTCCGTCATATACGCGAGCCCTCATCCTCCCATCCTGGGACATCGGGCCAGAGCCCGTCGAAGAGGCATTCCCACGGGGATTGTCCAGGTCTTCGGCGATTCTACCTTGTCCCATAAGGGCCACAGTGGTAGCTCCGTGCTTCGCGTATTTGTAATCCATTGAGAGTAGTAGACGGCCAATGTCGCTGGCCATCACCGCCGCGCCTCTTTACGCCGAGGAAAGCTCCCGCCCATGCAAATAGCATCGACGGTATCTGCAACACACACTACACGCATTTCCGCCGGTGTCACTGGACGCTGCCGCGTCGCTTCGTGCCCTTCGGCGCCCGCCAGCACCCCCAGCGTCGCCAGAACCTGCCTCACGCACTACACACACTCTCCATCGCATCGCCAACGCCTCTACTCTCATGCCTTATGGACTTTCAGCTGCTCCTAACAATACACATCATGAGGTACGGGTGTCCCCGAGTGGAGCCAGATCGGACGGCGTGCCGCTGAAACTCCTTCCCCCACGTGGGTATAGAAGGCGCGAACCTAGCGGTACCTATAGGGTCTTACAGACAAGTATAGTAATCCCAGCCGAAGCTGCTCAGTTAGAAATGCAACGGTGGAGGGTGTGAATGCATGGGGCAAGGCACGGCAACGCAGCAAGGCACTGGCAAGGCATTGGGACCGACTGAAGCCCCTCTCCAACGTGCGCTCATCATGTGTTCCAGTTAGGCAACCCCGAAGAAGCGAAGATAGGGAGGAGACAAAACCCAGATAGGATGAAGATAGGATTAACATGAAGCCGAAATGGAGCCGAGTTGGAACAGGTCAACTCAGCCCCATCTCGGCTCAATGTGAATCCTATCTTCAACCCATCTCGGTACTGTTTCCTCCGAATGCTCACCTCAACAAGATCACCAAACCAGAACTGGAAGCCCCCAGGCATTTACTCGGCAGGAAATTCGGCGAAAATGGGCTAACCAGGAAACCAGACCCAAACCAACAGCCAAGAAAAACGAGCCAACCAACAATCCAACAGACAACCCCACAACCTGCCTGGCCGAACCCCTACCGAGTAAATGCCCAGTTGAGAGTTGCGCATATCCCGGTGACCGCCCTCCCCAAGCGGTCACCTTCGTGGGGAGAGGCCCAACCACCTCCTCCCATGGAGTGCCATCTTGTGCACCCCTCCAGAATAATAATAATAATAATAATAATAATAATAATAATAATAATAATAATAATAATAATAATAATAATAATAATAATAGGCTTCCTCAGACTTTAGCATCAGATCCAGATCCTGGACATGTGCCTCCATTGGGTCACCGGGGTCAGCCGATCCCAACGCATTGTCAGAACACCAAACAGACATAGCAGCAACAGCAACAGCAGGGGCAGATGGGGGCTGTGAAGTGCATGAAGAGCTAGATGCGAGGGTGTTAGCTGAAGAGAAGAACTCGGAGACACTACGCTGCGCTCCCGAACCCCTCTCTCTAGCCAGGACGTCCACACTGCGCGGACGGCCGCGCCGCGCAACATCAACGTCACTTGGGGGAGAGGGTGGGACAGAAGCTGATGGAACCTCAGTGAGGTCAATCACCTCCTCGCCCCCATCCTCCACCCCAAGCTCCTCCCTTTTACCCTCCCTAGCAGACCAACACTCAGACACATATGATCCAAACAACACATCCAACTTTGGAGGGGGACGCAACGCTGTAACCCCTAACAACGCAGCAAGCCTAAAGTTACTGCGGAAGCGCGACTTCCCCTGAAAAAACTTACAAAACAATCGTGATTGATCCACAGGCGACATATCATCCCAACCCTGCCGCACAGAGCCCTCCCGCTCCCGCCCAAGCAACACATCCTCCACCACAACCTCACCACCTACGACCTCACCACCCTCCTCACTCCCTCCATCCCTCTCAGCACCCCCCACAGCCATGCCACCGAGCCTCTGCATACTCAGCAACAGCTGCTTACGTCTCCCCTCATGCATGGGGCAATCCCATAAGAAGTGCGCAAGGGACTCATTGACATCATCATGACAACAGAAGCAGCGAGGGGACATGCCACTGACCAACTTGCTGCGGTACAACCGAAGGCGGTTGTTGCAGCTGAGCAACCTTCTCCGAAGCAGATTATAATACGCATCATCAAGGGCTACCCATCTTGGGAACTCCTTAGTTCCAAAGACTTGTCTTAGGATGACTCGCAGGCCATCAGTAAGATCGCTGCCTGCCTCTCGCTTGTCCCACATCAGTTGCTGCACCATCTTGACGTCCTGCTGAAGGGCCCACTTGTCCACAGTCGAACTCCAACCCTCGAGGTCCTTCTCTGAGCTATTTAGGAGCTCCTGAAGCCCTTGTTGTAGATCCATTGAGTCCCTGATAGCGCCTTCGGCCTCCGCAGTCCAGTCGGATTTGACTTGAGATGCGATGACAGGAAATCGCTTCTCCGGTAGAACACGCAGCCGTCCATAGAACTTCAGTTGCGCCGCCCGCCGCAAACGCTCCGCACTCAAAGAGCGCGCCAGAAAGAGTGTAATCCACTTGCTTGTCTTAGGGCTGATGCCGAGAATCATCCTCATGGGGCGCAGCATTGCTGCCTCCAGCTTGGTGAGCTGCGATACGGGGGCACGCCAGACATCGAAGGCGTACTTCAGCTTGGCCCCCACAAGTTGATTCCAGCACATGAGACGATACCTAGCTTGTATCTCACCTGCACACCACAAAGAGTACCAACCTGCGGTGGCGACTTCAGTGACACGCGTAGCCCGCAGGGCCTGCTCCTTCCACTTCAGGTCGTCGGTGATAACCACTCCCAGGTACTTGTACTGACTGGTGACACAAAGCTTCTGGCCGCGAAACCACACCACGGGCTCACCTCGCTCCCTGATACTTGGTCGTTTCGCCTTGCTCGACGTGTAAATGGGCATGATTTCCGTCTTGCCGGGCTTCAAGTTGACTTCCAGCCGGTAATCTTCCGCGAACTTGGCCACAACATTGACCATCTTCTGGAGCTCGGTGCGACTGTGAGCGATGAGGGCCACGTCGTCCGCGTATAGAAGTGCCTTGATGTCGTTCAGCCGCTTCACATCCGTGATCTTGAGGGCACTCGCCAGCCGATCACACAGCTCATCCATAAAGACGTTGAAGAGTGTGGGAGAGAGAGGGGACCCCTGTTGGACGCCTACACCCTCCAGTACTTCGGGGGTGAGTGCTCCATCAACTAGCACTTGCGACGAAGTCTGCTCGTAGCACCTGCGTAGCGTGCGCCAGAACTTGCCCCTTACACCCAGCTTCCAGAGCCTCTCAAATAGGCCATCTCTCCAAACAGAAAGGAAAGCCTTGCGTAGATCGACGAACAGGACATACGACTCCCGCTTCTGCTGCTGACGCCCCTTCAACCTCTGCCAAAGGGTAAAGACCTGATCCGTAGTGCGACGCCCCGGGCGGAAGCCTCCCTGCTCTGGACGTAGCTTATCCGGGCCATCCACGAAGAGCGTTAGACGAGTAGCTAATAAGGACAGATACAGCTTACCAAGGCAACTAATAATCGAGATATCCCTCCAGTTGTCAGGATCCGTAGGATCCCCACCCTTGGGGATATTGACGATGATTCCCTTGCCCCAAGCTTTTGGAGTCCTCTCGGCTTCTCGAATCCAGTTGAAGTACTGCGTTAAGTAGCCATTGATGTAGGCGCCGCCATACTTGAGCATCTCGTTCTTCACTTTGTCCTCGCCACAAGCTTTGTGGTTATTCAGGGCACGTTGCCTTGCAAGGACCTCCTCTTGCGTGAACGTAGAATTTGCCACTGGGCTATCACGGTGTCCATAATAATAATAATAATAATAATAGTGCTTCTCTGTCAATGGCTGATGCATTTCTGCACATGCGCCTCCATCGTCTCACCCGTGAGGGGAGTACGAAGAATTGACGATAGGCTCTAATGACACCCCCGCAAGGGCAGTTCCAACACTTCCAGACGGACCGGTATGTTCAATGAAAATACTGGTGGCAACGACGGGAATCGAACTGGCGACAGGGCCCAGATGGTAGAACTTGACCACTGGGCTATCACGATGTCCATAATAATAATAATAATAATGATAATAATGATAATGATAATAATAATAATAATAATAATAATAATAATAGTGTATCTCCTGCCAATTGCTGAGCCAAAAGGCCATGTGCATCCAGTCCTCCATTCCATAAGGAAAGTCTCCACACCAATCGATGGAATAAAGGAAGTGACGGCATAGAACATTACTCTAGGAGCTTTATACCAATCAGCCCATGGAAAGGACCGATGGCCTATGTACTCCCTAATAATAATAATAATAATAATAATAATAATAATAATAATAATAATAATAATACTATATCTGAGGCGTACTGATGCAGCTAATGGCATATCCTCAACGGACATAAGCCTCCAATACCCTTGTTCGAGGTCCTCCACCCCCCCGTGTCAGTCTCTCGCCTTGATGATCGGGGCCACCGATGGAGCTCCTGAGGGCAAGACTGCACTAAGCTGAGGTTATTCCGCAGTCCCAGCAACCTCTTGCAAGACGTCACCGAATGTGCAAGTGCATACACCAAGCGCGGTTGCTAGAGCTGCCTCGAAACCCCACCCATAACAATCTGGTGTCTGCTGGGTCCTGGGCTATCAACCAGCATATGCGGAGTTTAAGATCTTTTACGCGCGCAACGACCCTCCTCCCCAGCATACCACCAAAGGGTTATGAGTTGGCGTCACAGTTTAACGCCTTGAGGTCATTGGGCTGGAACTCTGTTTAGCAAGTGTGACTAGGTTTTTTCATCGGGATTTCCCTCAAATATGTCACAGTCAACACTCCAAGGCAGATTTACTATATCTGAGGCGTATTGATGCAGCTAATGGCATATCCTCAACGGACATAAGCCTCCAATACCCTTGTTCGAGGTCCTCCACCCCCCCCGTGTCAGTCTCTCGCCTGATGATCGGGGCCACCGATGGAGCTCCTGAGGGCAAGACTGCACTAAGCCGAGGTTATTCCGCAGTCCCAGCAACCTCTTGCAAGACGTCACCGAATGTGCAAGTGCATACACCAAGCACGGTTGCTAGAGCTGCCTCGAAACCCCACCCATAACAATCTGGTGTCTGCTGGGTCCTGGGCTATCAACCAGCATATGCGGAGTTTAAGATCTTTTACGCGCGCAACGACCCTCCTCCCCAGCATCTACCACCAAAGGGTTATGAGTTGGCGTCACAGTTTAACGCCTTGAGGTCATTGGGCTGGAACTCTGTTTCGCAAGTGTGACTAGGTTTTTTCATCGGGATTTCCCTCAAATATGTCACAGTCAACACTCCAAGAATAATAATAATAATAATAATAATAATAATAATAATAATAATAATAATAATAATAATAATAATAATAATAATAATAATAATAATAATAATAATAATAATAATAGTGCTTCTCTGTCAATGGCTGATGCATTTCTGCACATGCGCCTCCATCGTCTCACCCGTGAGGGGAGTACGAAGAATTGACGATAAGCTCTAATGACACCCCCGCAAGGACAAATCCAACACTTCCAGAAATAATAATAATAATAATAATAATAATAATACTAATAATAGTGCTTCTCTGTCAATGGCTGATGCATTTCTGCACATGCGCCTCCATCGTCTCACCCGTGAGGGGAGTACGAAGAATTGACGATAAGCTCTAATGACACCCCCGCAAGGGCAGTTCCAACACTTCCAGACGGGCCGGTATGTTCAATGAAAATACTGGTCCAGACGGATCGGTATGTTCAATGAAAATACTGGTGGCACCGACGGGAATCGAACTGGCGACAGGGCCAATAATAATAATAATAATAATAGTGCTTCTCTGTCAATGGCTGATGCAAATCTGCACATGCGCCTCCATCGTCTCACCCGTGAGGGGAGTACGAAGAATTGACGATAAGCTCTAATGACACCCCCGCAAGGGCAGTTCCAACACTTCCGGACGGGCCGGTAATAATAATAATAATAATAATAATAGTGCTTCTCTGTCAATGGCTGATGCATTTCTGCACATGCGCCTCCATCGTCTCACCCGTGAGGGGAGTACGAAGAATTGACGATAGGCTGTAATGACACCCCCGCAAAGGCAGTTCCAACACTTCCAGACGGACCGGTATGTTCAATGAAAATACTGGTCCAGACGGACCGGTATGTTCAATGAAAATACTGGTGGCACCGACGGGAATCGAACTGGCGACAGGGCCCAGATGGTAAATAATAATAATAATAATAATAATAATAATAATAATAATAATAATAATAATAATAATAATAATAATAGTGCTTCTCTGTCAATGGCTGATGCATTTCTGCACATGCGCCTCCATCGTCTCACCCGTGAGGGGAGTACGAAGAATTGACGATAGGCTGTAATGACACCCCCGCAAGGGCAGTTCCAACACTTCCAGACGGACCGGTATGTTCAATGAAAATACTGGTCCAGACGGACCGGTATGTTCAATGAAAATACTGGTGGCACCGACGGGAATCGAACTGGCGACAGGGCCCAGATGGTAGAACTTGACCACTGGGCTATCACGGTGTCCTAATAATAATAATAATAATAATAATAATAATAATAATAATAATAATAATAATAATAATAATAATAATAATAATAATAATAATAATAATAATAATAATAGTGCTTCTCTGTCAATGGCTGATGCAAATCTGCACATGCGCCTCCATCGTCTCACCCGTGAGGGGAGTACGAAGAATTGACGATAGGCTCTAATGACACCCCCGCAAGGGCAGTTCCAACACTTCCAGACGGGCCGGTATGTTCAATGAAAATACTGGTGGCACCGACGGGAATCGAACTGGTGACAGGACCCAGATAGTAGAACTTGACCACTGGGCTATCACGGTGTCCATAATAATAATAATAATAATAATAATAGTGTATCTCCTGCCAATTGCTGAGCCAAAAGGCCATGTGCATCCAATCCTCCATTCCATAAGGAAAGTCTCCACACCAATCGGTGGAATAAAGGAAGTGACGGCATAGAACATTACTCTAGGAGCTTTATACCAATCAGCCCATGGAAAGGAACCGATGGCCTATGTACTCCCTAATAATAATAATAATAATAATAATAATAATAATAGTGCTTCTCTGTCAATGGCTGATGCATTTCTGCACATGCGCCTCCATCGTCTCACCCGTGAGGGGAGTACGAAGAATTGACGATAAGCTCTAACGACACCCCCGCAAGGGCAGTTCCAACACTTCCAGACGGACCGGTATGTTCAATGAAAATACTGGTCCAGACGGAGCGGTATGTTCAATGAAAATACTGGTGGCACCGACGGGAATCGAACTGGCGACAGGGCCCAGATGGTATTACTTGACCACTGGGCTATCACGGTGTCCAAATAATAATAATAATAATAATAATAATAATAATAATAATAATAATAATAATAATAATAATAATATATCTGAGGCGTGCTGATGCAGCTAATGGCATATCCTCAACGGACATAAGCCTCCAATACCCTTGTTCGAGGTCCTCCACCCCCCCGTGTCAGTCTCTCGCCTGATGATCGGGGCCACCGATGGAGCTCCTGAGGGCAAGACTGCACTAAGCTGAGGTTATTCCGCAGTCCCAGCAACCTCTTGCAAGACGTCACCGAATGTGCAAGTGCATACACCAAGCGCGGTTGCTAGAGCTGCCTCGAAACCCCACCCATAACAATCTGGTGTCTGCTGGGTCCTGGGCTATCAACCAGCATATGCGGAGTTTAAGATCTTTTACGCGCGCAACGACCCTCCTCCCCAGCATCTACCACCAAAGGGTTATGAGTTGGCGTCACAGTTTAACGCCTTGAGGCCTTTGGGCTGAATAATAATAATAATAATAATAATAATAATAATAATAATAATAGTGTATCTCCTGCCAATTGCTGAGCCAAAAGGCCATGTGCATCCAGTCCTCCATTCCATAAGGAAAGTCTTCACACCAATCGGTGGAATAAAGGAAGTGACGGCATAG
>WBZZ01006248.1:25000-32500 GCA_019918135.1 Paulinella micropora
CGAAGTGATAATGCATGAATTCAGCGCACTCCCCCCGGGACTTGACATAATCACTTTTTTTGTGAAGCGAAATGTCCTGATAGTGTGGGCAAGATGTCGGGCAGACAAGAGTCATCAGGTTGACGCGACGCTGGTTTACTGCTTCGTCGTCGTCGTCGTCATCGTATGCGCCCTTCTTCCTGTTCCTCTTGCTCTTCTTTTTCACACTCTCCTCCTTTTTTGATCTCTTCTTGGATTTACTTCGTTTGGTGTTTTGCTCCTCCTCCTCCTCCTCTTCCGTCGTCGACTCCAAGTCTGCATCCATAGTCAGAAGCCCTGTCTGCAGGTTTTCTGCCCGTATTTTTCCCTCTTCTCCCTCTCTTGCTGTTGTTTTTTATCTTCTCTTCCTCTGCACATTTTGCTTGCTGCTCGTCATCCTTTTCTACCTCTTTTTCATTCTTTTCTACCTCTTCTTCATTCTTTTTTCCTTTTTTCCTCTTATCACCTCTTTCACTTTCCTTGTCTTTCTTCCTCTTTTTACAGCTTTGCCTGTCTCCTCGGCCTCTTCCTCTGCACGCTTTGCTTCCTGCTCGTCATCCTTTTCTACCTCTTCTTCATTCTTTTTTCCTTCTTGCTCTTATCACCTTTTTTTTTCCTTTGCTTTCCTCTTCCTCTTGTTTTTTACAGCTTTGCCTGTCTCCTCGGCCTCTTCCTCACTTGCATCAGGCCCAGTAGCAGTAGCAGTAGCAGTAGCAGCAGCAGTAGCTTTTCTTTTTTTTGCTTATTTCTTCGTTTTTCGTTACCTTGAGCTTTATCTTCCGACATTGTTGCCACAGAAATAATATATTAAGTAAGTTATACTTTTAGTATTTTGTTTATTTTGTATATTTAGTATTATATTTGTTAAATATGAATCAATTTTTGAATTATTTCATAAACTGCAACAGCAGCAGCAGCAGCACTCTCTTCCTTAGCTGTATTCTCATCATATTGATCAAGCAACGCCAACTGCTGTTCAACTTGATTTTGGGCAGAGCAGCAGGAGGAGGAGGAGGAGGAGGAGCAGGAGAAGAAGAAGAAGAAGAAGAAGAAGAAGAAGAAGAAGAAGAAGCAGCAGCAACAGCAAGAGCTGTGTTGTCCTGGTCTTTTTCTTTTTCTTTTTCTTTTTCTTCTTTTTCTTCTTGTTCTTCTTTTTTTTTGTCATCTTCTTTTTCTTCTTTCTTCTCCTTCTCCTCCTCCTCCTCCTTTTTCTTCTTCTTCTACTGCCTCAACCTCATCTGCTTCCTCTACTTCAGTTTTGAGACTCTTTTCTTCGTCCTCGGAACCCTCAGACAATAGAAGGCCACGTTTGACACCTGGCTGTTTAACCGCTACCTCGCCCGTTTTTGCCCGTCTCGCAGCTCGAGTATTTTCCCCCGGAGAGTCATTAGCAGTGTCTGGTGCTGCTTGATCCTGCTTGCGCTGCGCTGCTTTAGCTGCTGCTGCTGCTGCTTTTGCCAGGCGCTGGGCCCTCGTGGATTTCTTGGTTCTCACCATGGTTGCAAACGTTTGCAAAAACCAGACGGACGTTGCAACGATTTAACAACTCGTGCGCCAGTTGAAGTTGGGCCCGCCAGTTGCCACTTTTGTCGACTCTTTGCATATTTTCATCGTCCGGACCGACATGTCCTCCAGAGGCGGGAGGCACCCGCACTGTCTTCGTCCCTGTCCCTGCAGGGACTGTACAAGGATGGGACTTTTGCAGACTGAACTGACAAGGAGCCGCCATGTACTGACCATGCTTGAGCAAGGAGTGACCCCTGAAGAATTGGGTCTCTTTTGGAAGGAAACAAGCACAATTTAAGCCTACCAATGATTGTATCTATACATATCTATGTACGCCTGTATTATCTGTAGGTATGTATGAATGTAAATTAATTCTGCGCGTTGAATGCAGGACAACATGTATGTATGTATGGATGAATGTAAATTAATTCTGCGCGTTGAATGCAGGACAACATGTATGTATGTATGGAGAAGGAGGGTATGTAATACTATGTACACACATGTGTATGTGAGCATTTAAATTTATGCGTGTACGCCTGTTTTGCAGGTTTTGTTCAGAGACGCGCTGGCGTGCACGCAGCGGCGCAGGAGAAGGACGACAGGCAGGACGTTGACGTGTTTGACAGCACCAATGCTGTCACTGAGCACGACAGTGACCACGACAGTGACCACGACAGTGACCACGACAGTGACCACGACATTGACGACGCTCTTGATACAGAGGAGTTCGAACAAGAAGTCCGCCGTGCTTGGCTGCAACAACAAGTGGAAGACAATCTTAGAGAAGGGCGCTTAGCAGATGGGGCGGACGAGGAAGAGTTATCAACGGATGGCCAGTCCTGCAAGATGTTCCGCGGTGGCTTGCTGACACGGGGCGCCGTTCTGGACATGCTGGCAGAGCTGGCAGCCTTTCACCACGCTCCTCGTGCCCTCATGGAGGCCGTGGTGGACATCATCAATCTAGTTGTTTTGGATGGTGGCCTGCCCCGGTGATCCCCCGATGGCAGAGTTTCGCGAAAGGCATGTTCCGCAGCACCGAGCACATCCGCAATTCATGCAAGAAGTATTTCGTCTGCCCCAATGAATGCAAGGAAGGAATTTCTGAATGGAAGGGCACCGTTCCGCCCAGGTGCAGAGCGTGTCATAAAAAACATCACAATCACACCGGAAGAGGCTCCGAAATGGATGTCCTTCTACGACACACTGGGACTTGCCCTTTTATCTGACGGTCAGACCCCAATAGGCGTCGTCAACACCGAGGCCCTATGCCTACTCGGAGTCCCTAACCGCACACCCCATCGTCTGTTGCGGACTCAAATAGACGGGCCACCCCATCGTCGGTTGCGGACTCAAATAGACGGGCTCTCGCCAGAATCAGTAGAAGGAATTCTCAACGAACCGAAAGGCGCCAGCATGATGAAAGCATTTCTCGATTCCAGATTAAACGCCATCATTTTCACTTCGGCCCGGCGCATGGACGAAGCACGGCACAACTTGTGTGTTCGGCCCTCGTCGGCCGTCACGTGGAGCCCACCGGAGACGTGGATTATTTCTACACCGGTATGTCCTATCATCCCCTTCACCGCCCATGGGGATATAAGGTGTCATCGCATCTTGGACTTATCGTCGACAGCACCCCGGAAGTAACCCCTCGGAACACTGTTCTGGAAGTACTCTCCGAAGGTGAATTGCTGTTCCCCTGGTGTTGTATGGAGACCCCGTCCTCAGGCCAATACACCATGACCCCTGGATTCGGTAGTCCATCATACCAACGCTACGTGTTCAAACTCCCGACACGAGAACGCTGCTTCGCCCTATAGCACTACTTCCACCGACTCCCTTGGATTGACCCCATCGGCGTCCCGTGCACTCGCCTGCGCGAAAACTTCCACCTTTCACACTTCCGGAGATGGAGGGCGGACAACAAATCCGCGGCTTTGCCGGACGATGAACACACCCCTGCGGGACGCTGGATCAACCTGAAGTCAGCCGACACTACGGATCGCCTCCGCCATTTTTACTGCGAAATGAAGATGTTTGTTAGATGGATATCAAGTTCGAGACCCTTCTGAACCTTCCCCCGTTGGAAACACGCGGACACTACCGCATCGGCTGCCCCTTTGGTATGTTCATCGACCACGATTCGACGTGTGCCCGATCACAGCCGAACAGCCCGGAGCACTAGGATCCAGCGCGCGTCCGATCGACGTTGATATGGATATGGACAACATACAGTTCGCCGCAGATCCCGGCTTCAACGCCAGTTCCAGCAGTTCGAGCTCCAGCTCGGGCCCGGCGCCCACCAGCACCCCAGGACCAGCATCCGCTCCGACACCCATTACCCAGAGTACTGCAAGCACATTGCTTGCACCTACTACACCTAGAGTCCCAAAGACAGCCTGTAGTACCAGACAGCCGACTCCGCACCCGAGACGAGACGACAGTGACGACGACGAGGCTAAACCAGACTCGCCCGGCCCGGCAGGTAGCCAGCCACCTACGGCCGCATCATCGTCATCATCGTCTTCCTCCTCAACTGCGGTGACATCGCCATTGACCCACTCCATGAACCTACGGTCACGACCAGGACAACAAGCAGAATGGCCTCTCCTTGAACCTGCTCCACAGCCGATCTACCCAGGTATGTTTCGCCTTGCTGCCATCAACCCCGACCTACGTACGGACATGCGCCTTAAGATTTTGAAACAGCTCAATCACCTTGCGCACATGGAATGGATCTGCTGCGTCTCCTCTGGCGGACTCAACGCCGCTACAGCATATCTTACGGACAAGCAAGCTTGACCCGGACTGGCAACGCCACCTTTGGCACAAGATGGTCCATTGGATCAACGTCGGACAACGTACGGGTACGCCTCTCCTCCAATGCGAACCAGACTTCGACGCTGGTATCCGACAAGACCTTCCCGATGGCATCTTCGCCTTCCGGGCCTCACGCAAAGCATGCCTTATACCCCACTTACCATGGTGTATTTGCACAGCAAGGCACTGCGCAGTTAGTCAGCCGTCCGATCGGCCTACACAGCCAGCGTTTCGGCTCTCCGTTATCAATACCAGCCTTTGCACCTCGGTTCGACAGGAAATCCTACGGGAACTCAACTACTTCAGCAACTGCGGCATCATCATCCCCTACTCTCTGGACCGCGCCTTCTTCAACGCATCAGGAGCCATCAACGGTGTGGCAAGCGTCGAAGACAAGGAGCACGTCTGGCAGATACTCGCTGAATTAGTCTATAAGGGGAAATATAGCGTGGATTCTGTTAGGTATTCAATAGATACCATGCCATCGCTTAACTGCAATCGGTTCGCCTACGATGTTCCAGACGGCATCTTCGCATGGCAAGCGCTTCACCTCAACTTGATTCATCAACCTTAGTGTAAGTGCGGCTACGGCGATTGCCTTCACATCGACACGACTGGCTTTACCGGGACACACAAGCCCAAGCTGAAACCAGTTCGACCAGCATTCAACAGTAGTCTTGGTGGCCGCCCCCGCTACAAGAAGAATTGCAAACATGCTCAACGCGCCAAGCGGTCTCATAATCCGCCGTCCGACGATGGCAAGCACCGATCCAACCTGGCATATCGGACCAACCAACAAGGCCGCCCCGCCAACCCTGGCCCGACAGCCTTCCGGCGCTCCCATAGCCCACGTTGCAAGCCGCCTCCACGCCCACAGCATCGTTTTGCAGCCGACGCAGCGCCGCCACTTCTACATGTTTGCTCGGCCTGGTACCGGACTACAAGAACGATTGAATACCAAACAGGGTCGGGCGTGACCACCAAGTCTGGAGACACCTCCAGACACAGGGTCGGGCCCTCCGGATCCTCGGAGAATTCGACGATGTCTTTCAGGACAAAGCAGGTGTCTTCAACCAAACTGTTGTGTCTCTTATCCTTAAACCAGGAGCCAAACCAATTGCGGTCCAGGAGCCAAACCAATTGCGGTCCAATGTCCGAACTAGACTCCAGCGGTACATCAGTACCTCAAAGGTTGGGCAATAGACGTTCTCACCGCCGGCCTCTGGTCCATGGCCTCTGCTAACTGTGCCTGGGCTAGTCGAGCTTGCCCTGTGGGAAAGTTTGAAGACATAGCTAAGGAGGTTATCCGCGACATACGCAACGTCTACGACTACCGCGCAGCCAACGACAACCTCCACCTGCCTGTGCCAGGTCTGCCCAATCCGGATCATTCGCTTCGCGGGCTGGCACTACCTTAGCTCCATCGACATGGTCGACGGCTTTACGCATCTACGACTCAATCCAGATGACGGCAGCCGCGACATTCTCGATGTTTGGACACCCTTAGGAGTTCCTAATTTTATGCCTCAAGGTGTTCACCGCGCCCCGGGAGACTTTCAACGCGCTATCGACAAGTCTTTCAACCACTTGGACTTCTGGAACAGATCCGCCTCGGCCTACCTCAACGACGTCACAGACGGCTCAGACGACTTCGATGACCATCTTCACGAACTCCGATGCATCTTTCAAGCTATGCGAGACTCCGGCCTTCACGGGTCGGCCCGTAAACTACGCTTAGGTTACCGCGAACTCAACATCTTGGGCAAGCGCTGCAGCAAGAAAGGTATCGCCGCAGACACTTCCAAGGTCGACGCCATCCTCAAGCTGGCTGATCCATCCAACGTTTCTGAAGTCCGTTCAGTCTTAGGTATGACCAACTTCATCCAGGCCCATATCCCTGACTACTCCCGGTTAGTGGCACCCCTCACCAATCTTCTCAAGTCCACTCACGCTCGGCCATCCGGTGCCCCTTACCTGACCCGAGATGAGCGGAAATGCATGAGGAAGCTCCGCCGTGTCCTCACCACGCTCCCCATTCTGGTTAAGTACGAGCCGTCACAACGACTCTACCTCCGGACGGATGCTAGCCAGATCGGCATTGGCGGCGCCCTTCACAAAGGCCCAGAGCGCAACGCTCAGGTTGTTCAGTACTTCTCCCAGAAGTTCACCGACACGCGAACACGATGGGCGACCTACGTTCGTGAAGCCTACGGCGTCATCTACGGTATCCTACAGTGCCGCTACTACATTGACGCCAGCGATCACGAACTCACCATCGTCACCGACATCGGCCCCTCTTGTGGCTATGGCACGCTCGCAGCCCCATGGTTGTCAACTGGGTCTTGGAGAACCTTTAGACGATTCGATTCAAAGTCGAATATCTCCCCGGTAAACAGAACCAACTCCCCGACGGTCTGTCACGTGTCCCCTGCATCGCCCCCGGCCAGCCCACCCTAATTGGCGAAGCTGAGGCGACTCTCCAGCTCTCGTACGGTGGAACGACATCAGAAAGACGTGGATCGTCTTCTTGGGGAGCAAAAGGCCTTGGCGATTGACATCAGCGAGGCGACGGATCCAAAGCATATTGCAGACATCCGTGCTTGGTTGCCAGAAGTACGTCGAGTTTGTCGTTCTGCAGGCATTATTCTGCCTGAGGAGGTTGCCATCGTGGCAAACAGGTTCTTTTGTTTTCAATCGGCAGTGGATAACGAATGGCTGTCTAAGAGTGATGAGTGGAAGACTCATTGGGAGCAGCTCAGGCTTTTGAGAGCTGATGCCATGTGTGTGGAAAGCATCGGTCTCATGCTTAAAGACAAGAAAAGTTTTCATGCTTTCGCATTGAAGGCTCAGGAGGTGGATCAGCTCAAGACTGAGGCTAGGTGGATGCTGACAAAGAAGCCAGTGTTGCACGATATGTTTCAAAGAGTGATAGATATGGCTATCATACTCTCTCGTACGGAAGCCTTTAAGTTGGTGGCTGAGGACCTCTTCGACAGAGCGAACGCCACTTTCTCGAAGCTCGTGAAGGAGCTCCAAGGTGACACGGAGTTATGGGCGTCCATGAGCGTGGACAATGCAGACTCCAGCCCGGAGGCATGGGTCGTTGAGGATGAGATGGTGGGTCGAGCAATGCGATGTGTGCAGAAAACCATTGTC
>WBZZ01006248.1:37500-82500 GCA_019918135.1 Paulinella micropora
GAGTCTCAGATTGTCAGATAATGAACGAGAAACAGCTCAACCAAAAGGTTGATTAAAAGGTCCAAATGCAAACGGTATTACTCCGTTTACTCATGTTATGAATAAATCATTAATGCCATTATTAATAGTTGGAATGGCGATATATTGCTAATCGGATCAGGAAGTCCTAATCGTTAATAATTATTATTATGTATTGGCATCCGGGACAGGAAGTCCTTATCGTTAATAATTATTCTATCTTACCGTGAAAATATACAATATTATTATTAGATGAGAAAATATGTTAGAGGGTAATGTACCAAATATGTGTACATATATTGAACATATCAAATCATATAAAAAATATGGTAAAACAAGAAAGCCTTGCATGGGCGGCCTCTGTGCATGAAGAAAGCTGGGGCATTATGGCTCAAGACGGAGCTATGTGCAAGGCTGCATGCAAGAAGTTTCATCATACTGTGCAGAAGGAGGTCTTGGAAAGGATACGCCACAATTGGCCTGTGGGTCCTTTCAAAGGTCTGCTCCATACGAGCAAATACAAGGAGGAGCTCCGCAACCTTTTTCAGCGTAATAAGAAGGCTTATGAGATGAAGGGGTGGACGGATCCGGCGGAGGCACCTTACAAGAAAGGTGAGTGGGAAAAGTACACCGTCTGGAATCCAATCAATTCGGATCCGGGGGATGCTGCGGTTTCGTATTCAAGGGACGAACCTGTGAAGTGGGGCCATCCTATGGAGGATTCCTCTTGGGCATACAAGGGAACGGCGGCGAGCTCAAGTGATAGTCGAGAGCGAGCAAGGTCGGCTGAACGACGCAGTCGTTCACGATCTCGGGATCGTCGAAGCGATGGTGGTCGTCACGATCGAGGATCGGGAGGTCGATCTCGTCATGATAGTGACCGGGGAGGCTACGATCGAGAGCGTCGGAGCTCGAGGGAGCGTGTACGGTCACCGCCGCGAGATCGGGATCGAGAACGATCAAGGTCGAGGGAGCGTACCATCTCAAATCGGTACCCACAAGAGGGTACTGGTATGGGGAATACCCCTTATGCTGGTGCAAATGCTTATGAGGGGGGTCAGGGAAACTTTCCCCCAATACAATTGCAGTCGGCGACGGGAGGCGCCGGTATTTATTATACCCAGGTGCCGGTGCAACAGATTCCGGTGGGGTACGGGCAACCGGTGCAGCAGTATTGTGCGCCACAGCCACAGGTGGCCTCATATGTTCCAATGCCATATGTTCCGCCTCCACCTTTTCAACCTTCGGGGGGAACGGCGGGGAACCAAGGATCGCCGGGAATGCAGTTGCAGTCGCAACAGCAAGTTCAGGGTATGGCGTTTGGGATAACGCTGATGGACACTCTGATGGGTGTGCAGGACAAGGCTCAGGAACTGCGGGCTCGGGAGCAACTAATGCAGGAGCCGCAACTAGTGCCTGACTCGGAAGTTGGGACGGGAGAGTCGGGTGAGTTGCCTGTCGGCCACGGAGGCGACCAGGTTGCTCATAACTTGGCATGTGATAATAGGACTCGCGAAAGGACGCAGCGGGTTGAGGGACCGATGTTAGGATTGGCCTCGGAGGGCCAGGATAGGCAGGATATAAAGGTTGAGAACCTTGATAGTCACAGGGACACTGTGCGTCCAGTGATTAATAGAGGTATGGACCTTGATAATGTTGTCGCGGCGAACGCGCTGAAGGATAAATATGTTGGTGGTTACAAAGCACTTTCAACGGACGGGTGTGGACCGGGCAAAGCTGAATTGCATTTGCTTTTCACTAAATTTTTTTTTGAAGATGTACAGCAGGAATGCATTGTTGGAAATGATACAATGGCATCTCTGAATGTGCTCGGTAAAGAGTTTATTGAACTGTGGGGCAAAGAGCCATGATTCAGGCACGGGTTTCGGCCGTGTCGAGGACGAGTGAAGGGAGTGGGCGGCATGACAGTGATATCCGGATCAGTCATGCTTACCTTCCTTTTGAAGGACTGACAGTCTTTCTCTCACAGATTTTGATCGTCCCAGCATTTGCTGGTGGTCTCCTGTTGGGGCTGAGGAGTTTGAAGCGGATGAATGCTCGGATCTATACGGATTTGAACGTGGTGCAGTACGGTGGATCCGAGGTGGCTCCCCGGTACGAGGTGGTACCATATGAACCTTTACGGCGAGGTAGCCGGTGTTGCTGGAGCACACATTGTGAATGTGAGTGTCACGTCAGTCGTCGTGTCCGTGGAGGGCGTGGAGCCTTCTGTCACTCCCCACATTCAGGAGCCTGTCACAGCCTCGTTCTTCCATGTATGCACACTAGAGTCGGGGGACTCTGAGGATGTGAGGGTGGTCGGTGACAGTTTTGACGACACGAGTCGGGAGACGGAATATGTCATTGCCACAACCTCTGGCTGGGCCTATACGAACCCACGCGATTTGAGAATCGCGAATGTGGTGTGTAGGGATTCCGCAGAGGATGAGGCGGTGTTGACCGCAATAGAGGAGAGGTTGGAACACCACTATGCAGCAAGAGAGGAATTGCTATGGGGTAAGATCGCGGGCATGGAGGATGCTGGTGATCAACACGTCTATATTGACTTGCATTCGACCACTATGTCACATATGGCCATTGGTGTGGAATGTTACCCAACATAAGTTGCCGGTCAAGCAGCCTAAGCCTATTGTGGAGGCTTTCCTGAAGAGTCACTGGGATGATAAACTATTCTTTCCTAAGGGAGTCAAGGCCATTAAGGAGGTCTTGAAGGCCCGGTTGGCGGTGGGCACTAGGACGGAAATGTGGTGGCAGGATATTGAAGATCACCTCATTGATGATCCGATTCCGATACCGCATAGAGGTCATAAGTTGATCTTGGCTTTGCGGTTGGGAACGAAGGAAAGGCGTTAGCTTACGGAGCTAAGCTGGCTCAGCGAGATATGGCAGGAGTCCGTACGCAGGCCTTTTCTTGGATCACGGGAATATATCATCGCACACATGCGATGCAATATGCGATCATCATAGATCATTTAGCACAGCTTGCTCAATGGAAGAGTAAGGAGGAGACACGGTACCATGGACAATAGTACGTGAGGATGAGCGGCCGATACCGATGGAGGATGTGGCACAGCTGTCACGCAAAGCTTGTCCGAAGGAGATCGAAGAAGCAAGGATAGCGGCGGAAAAGGCTATCGAGGAAAAGTATAGTACTTGGGAGGGTACTATGAGGGAGCGAGATGCGCTCAAGGAAATATTGGAAGATAATATGGAGGTTTTGGGCCTCTTGAAGCCGGGTCTGTTCGAGGTTACGAGGCTAGCTTCGGGCGGAAACCGGGTGAGGACGTGGTGGGTCACAGGAGACCGTCACGCATGAGCTATCATGAGGATCGAATGGCTCGGGAGATTACGCAAGAACTATTGGAAAAGGATATTATTGAAGCACGCCTGTCGGAGGTGTCTTCATCTGTGCGTATGGCACCCAAGCCGGATGGGTCCCTACGTATGTGTATCAACCATTACAGGATCAATAAGATTTTGAAGCAGATTGAAACCCCGGTACCGGATCTCTGGAAAGGAATCAATCGGCTTAAGCATGCCAAAGTTTATACGACGTTGGATCTTAAGAGTGGATTTTGGCAGATCCCTCTTGATGAATCGTGTCGATATCTTACAGCATTCATTGTCGGAATGACCACATATGTTTGGAATGTGTTGCCAATGTGGCTTAAATGCTCACCGGGACTATTCCAACATGCCATGACTAAGATGCTCGGGAAAGAGTATGACGATGCAGGGACGGTGGCCCGTCTTGGGATGACGGAGGACTATGCGTTCGGTTATATAGATGATATAATCATTTATTCAGAAAGTATGGAAAAGCACGTGGAGCACGTGAAGGACGTCTTACGACGTATCAGCGCATTTGGATTGCGGCTGAATGCGAAAAGTGTGATTTTGCTCAAAGGAAGATACAGTATTTAGGGTATGAGATCTCCGAGGGTCGCTGTGCCATTGCTCAGAAGAAGAGGAACTATGTGGCGTCAATGCCAACGCCACAGACTAGGACGGACCTACATTCATTTATATCGCTAGCTCAATATTACGGGGAGTTTATTCCGGGATTCGCAGAACGGGCAGATGGCCCGTGGCCCGAGGAGGTCAATCGGGTCATAGTGGAACTCAATGATGAGATCTCTAAGCATCCAAGACAAGGAGGACGAGTTCTTATGCTGCCTGATTGGAAGGAGCAGTTTGTGCTGGACACGGACGCGTCAGCATACGCTGTGGGGGCAGTGCTTCAGCAGATGGACAGACAGGTCCATTGGGCAACTGCGGCCGGTGATGTTCATCAGCCGACAGCTAATTCCGGAGGAAAGAGAATACTGTACTAGGCAGCGGGAAGCGCTTGCTATAGTATGGGCTTTTCAAAGGTTGCGGGAGTACCTTTGGGGTACACCCAACATCTTGGTGAGAAGGGATCACCACAACCTACAATGGCTCATGTCGGGAGACCATACGGGTAGGTTGGCAAGGTGGCAGTTGGAATCGGCGGAGTATGACTTCACCATCCATTACATCAAGGGCAAGAGGAATGTTGTCCCTGATTTCTGCTCTCGTTATGAGGACAAGAGTGGACAGAAGGAGAAGGCTGTAGATGACTTGCAGCGTCGCAACACAGTTCGAGAGGTGCGGATGGCGCAGTTCGAATTTCGCACGCCGGGAGCGGTGTTGGCGATCATGGGACATGATGTGGTCCTCCACGAGTGGGAGGTACAGGGGGCGGAAAATGCCAAGCTGCCATCGGGGCTTTGGTATCACCCGTTCACTCATAACAATTATCAACGCGACACGCGTAGCGAGGAAGTGGCTGCTGTGGAAGCAGTCGAAGTGGCAGCACAGGAAAAATGCGAGTCTTGTTACTCGCAAATAGCCAGGGAGGCTTGTGAGGACATTCTATGGGCGGAAGCCAGGACCACCGATAGGGATGAGGAGGAGGATTGGATAGCTTTAACATGCTTTGTGGTCAAAGATAGCTGATGCACTCAGGGAACCCTTCCCTCTGGCATCTTTTCCTAGACCGACCGGCCCCGACACCCACCACAAAAAATGATTGAGTTCCCAGGATTTTTTTCTAAAAAATGGTGAAAAAGCTACAAAAATTAAGGAACCTCTGTATAAAAGGCATTTATTGCTTTAAAAAATCATTGTCAAATATCAAAGATCAACACCTATATTGTGGTCGACACTAAAAAAACATATCATTGTCCCTTTTCCCCCTTGATATTTTTAATTTCCGGATGTTATCCTTAAGCCGACGGAAGCAGTACAGGGCCGTAAGGGTACGATATGGAAGAAACCGTGGATAGCCGGCAAAGATGTGGCTAAGATCGCATGGCAGGTAGATAAATTCTATCTATGTCGACCGCATGAGGATACGGTTATGGATAAGGATTTCGATCATTTCTTTTTAATGCAAGTTACATATGTACAACCCAAAACACGGGTACGAGCTGCGTTGGGGTTGGCACCAACAATGCAGTTTTGGAGAAGTAAGAGTGAGGTCGAGCTCACGCGGGATAGGATCTTTGCACCAGTGTTTCGAGACGGGGAAGGCTTGGAACAATGGGATGCGTCCATCGAGAAAGACGACGAGGATTTCACAAGTTGGACAGTGCAGCTGATGCCGAGAGTAGTTCTGGACTCATCATCGGATATGCAGTTTGATTTGACGGAGGAACTTCCGCCGTAGTAGGATTCCGCTTCGCATATGGGACGAGGTCCAGAGTGCGGGTATATCATTTTTACTGGTGGGTGCACCGAAGTGTGATAAGGAAGTTGCGGCGAAAAAGAGGCACTGAGACCAAAACAGGCACCGCTCGCAACAGAAGAGCACAAAGATCGTGGAAGACCGTGACCGCGGAAGCGAGCCAAAACGTGACATTATGCATCGGATTGCAATCGGGAGTCTGATGTCGCTTACGGATCATCAGCTACTTTTTCTGAAGTTTCGACAGAAGGGCCCCCGGAAGATCAAGAGATAGCATTTATATTCGATGCCAGAGGAAGGAAGAGCTGAAGCTCGTGGGCACGAGTTCTCACGGATGAGACTCGCGTGGCACTGGACGTGGACAAATTATTTTTACTTATTCGACAGCCGGAATGCCTTATGTCATGTGTCGGTCGGTCAAGAGCGCCTTCGAATGAGAAATCAGTCTTCGGCGTGGGGGTCGACCGCTTGCGACGGCTTCCCCCCAAGGGTGAAAAGGGATTCAAGTGTCGGCCGGCCCGCACAATACATAGTGGCATTGAGTGTCGTCCGGCTTGTCGTTACTTGACTCTTATGCTTGGTCTCAGTGCCACTCTCCAGGCGTTGAGCCTGCGGTGACGACTAACTGTCAGAGTAGCTGTTCCTGTTACAGGGATAGTACAGAGTTAAGCGCTGCCAAGGCTCATAACCCACTGGACCACGAGAGGATCGTACTTTACTTTATTAGAGATGGACAATACTGAACACGTCACTAAGCGCCATCGTGACCCGGCCCAAAACGCCAAAGCTTTGAATTCACCGTTACACTTAGAGTGATATAGGTAACTTTCAAATAGGTAATTGTCATTGGGGTGGGACGGTATCACTAAATATTAATACATTATTATATTAATAAATTGTCCATTGTGTTAGTCAAGACTTACAAAAAAAATTTATTCGAAGTAAGATGTTAAGCGTAAAAGAAAAAAGCAGTCACAGTTTAAAGTTATGCAGAGGCCCGATGCAGTATAACGTCATACCGAGGACAACCTTAAAAATATAGTAGTAATTGTAAATTGCGGGACGGCTAATAAAATCTTTCAATAAATACATTTAATGGCAATATATATCTTACGCTGTACACTTATTAAAACTGTTCGCGTAAAAAAACTGTGACATACTTATACTACAGATGACCACTAGGAAGTGGCACAAAAAATCTTTGGAGGAGGAGGTCTTCTTGGTGATTTTTTGAGGGAGGGGGTAGGGACGGGGAGAGGAGGGTATGGGAAAGTGCGCAACTGGTTTCTTCTATTGCCAGTGCCAATCTACAAGGTTGAAAGTGAATACACGAACAAGTCACATCTGGGGTGACCATGCGATTTTTTTTTTGGGGGGGGGTGGGCGTTGGATTTGTGTAGGGTTGCTTTGCTCGCCTATTAGCCTTCCGTCTTGCGTCGCAGCTGCAGCAACGTGTCCACCACTGCGGTCATGTTCTTAGCCTGCCATGCACAAAGACATACGTTACTCCTAGGAGAAATGAGACCAGCGAGCAAAAAGGCGGTAGGTAGGAGATAGATAGATAGGTAGGTAGGTAGGTAGGTAGGTAGATAGGTAGGTTAGTAGGTAGGTAGGTAGGTAGGTAGGTAGGTAGATAGGAGATATAGATAAGATAGATAGATAGATAGATAGATAGATAGATAGATAGATAGATAGACAGATAGACAGACAGACAGATAGATAGATAGATAGATAGATAGATAGATAGATAGATAGATAGATTAGATAGATTAGATAGATTAGATAGATAGATTAGATAGATAGATTAGATAGATAGATTAGATAGATAGATTAGATAGATAGATTAGATAGATAGAATAGATAGATAGATTAGATAGATAGATAGATTAGATAGATAGATTAGATAGATAGAATAGATAGATAGATAGATAGATAGATAGATTAGATAGATAGATTAGATAGATAGATTAGATAGATAGATTAGATAGATAGATTAGATAGATAGATTAGATAGATAGATTAGATAGATAGATTTAGATAGATAGATTAGATAATTAGATTAGATAGATTAGATTAGATAGATTAGATAGATAGATAGATAGATAGATAGATAGATAGATAGAGACTGACCTCGTACAAGTCTACGGTTTGGAAGAGGTCCGAGGACTGCACACACACAGACACAGACACACACACACACACACACACAACACGCAGACATACGCGCACACATACATACAGCATCTATCTATCTATCTATCTATCTATCTATCTATCTATCTATCTATCTATCTATCTATCTATCTATCTATCTATCTATCTATCTATCTATCTACCTATCTATCTATCTATCTATCTATCTATCTATCTAAATCTTAAAATCTTCTTATCTATCAATCTATCTAATCTATCTATCTATCTATCTATCTATCTATCTATCTATCTATCTATCTATCTATCTATCTATCTAGCTGCCCATGTCTACCTTGAATGCCCAGACGTTGCTCAGTGCTTTGAGGAAGGCCGCGATGTTCCATCTTGGCGAACGCCATGCTAGCTTTCTCTACACACACACACACAGTGCTTTGAGGAAGGCCGCGATGTTCTCCATCTTGGCGAACGCCATGCTAGCTTTCTCTACACACACACACACACACACACACACAAACGCTCGCTTTGCAAAGAGAGAAAAACAGGAGGGCCTTTGTATTATTTTTAGAGGGGGCGGAGACGGGGGGGGGGGGGGGTAATAATAACGATCATCAATACTTTTAGTGTTATTTAAAATAAGTATAAAGCAAAAATAAACTAAAAATAGAAGAATCAAATAAAAGAAAACAAAACAAAATTGCATGAAATGTAAAAAAATGAAATAAATAAAATCAAATGATTTGTAAGCTTTTTACAACAACAACAAGAACAACAACAAAACAACATCAACAACAACAACAGCAGCAGCAGCAGCAGTAACAACAACAACCACAACAACCAAGACACACGACACTGACCTTTGTAGTTCTTGCAGGCTCCGGGTTTGAGCGCGTTGAGTAGCTTACACAAGACCACACCGTCCTGACATGCACAAGACGAGTGAGCAACTTACACAACACATCTCAACAGTGCCTAATCAGCATACATACATACACACATTTCATACATGTATAAAAATTGACCAAACAAAATAGATAAATAGATGAGAGAGAGAGAGAGAGAGAGATAGAGATAGATAGATAGATAGATAGACAGACAGACAGACAGACAGACAAGACAAGACAGACAGACAGACAGATAGATATAAATACGTTCTACCTATCTATCTATCTATCTATCTATCTATCTATCTATCTATCTATCTATCTATCTATCTATCTAATCTAATCTGACGATGAACACACCCCTGCGGGACGCTGGATCAACCTGAAGTCAGCCGACACTACGGATCGCCTCCGCCATTTTTACTGCGAAATGAAGATGTTTGTTAGATGGATATCAAGTTCGAGACCCTTCTGAACCTTCCCCCGTTGGAAACACGCGGACACTACCGCATCGGCTGCCCCTTCGGTATGTTCATCGACCACGATTCGACGTGTGCCCGATCACAGCCGAACAGCCCGGAGCACTAGGATCCAGCGCGCGTCCGATCGACGTTGATATGGATATGGACAACATACAGTTCGCCGCAGATCCCGGCTTCAACGCCAGTTCCAGCAGTTCGAGCTCCAGCTCGGGCCCGGCGCCCACCAGCACCCCAGGACCAGCATCCGCTCCGACACCCATTACCCAGAGTACTGCAAGCACATTGCTTGCACCTACTACACCTAGAGTCCCAAAGACAGCCTGTAGTACCAGACAGCCGACTCCGCACCCGAGACGAGACGACAGTGACGACGACGAGGCTAAACCAGACTCGCCCGGCCCGGCAGGTAGCCAGCCACCTACGGCCGCATCATCGTCATCATCGTCTTCCTCCTCAACTGCGGTGACATCGCCATTGACCCACTCCATGAACCTACGGTCACGACCAGGACAACAAGCAGAATGGCCTCTCCTTGAACCTGCTCCACAGCCGATCTACCCAGGTATGTTTCGCCTTGCTGCCATCAACCCCGACCTACGTACGGACATGCGCCTTAAGATTTTGAAACAGCTCAATCACCTTGCGCACATGGAATGGATCTGCTGCGTCTCCTCTGGCGGACTCAACGCCGCTACAGCATATCTTACGGACAAGCAAGCTTGACCCGGACTGGCAACGCCACCTTTGGCACAAGATGGTCCATTGGATCAACGTCGGACAACGTACGGGTACGCCTCTCCTCCAATGCGAACCAGACTTCGACGCTGGTATCCGACAAGACCTTCCCGATGGCATCTTCGCCTTCCGGGCCTCACGCAAAGCATGCCTTATACCCCACTTACCATGGTGTATTTGCACAGCAAGGCACTGCGCAGTTAGTCAGCCGTCCGATCGGCCTACACAGCCAGCGTTTCGGCTCTCCGTTATCAATACCAGCCTTTGCACCTCGGTTCGACAGGAAATCCTACGGGAACTCAACTACTTCAGCAACTGCGGCATCATCATCCCCTACTCTCTGGACCGCGCCTTCTTCAACGCATCAGGAGCCATCAACGGTGTGGCAAGCGTCGAAGACAAGGAGCACGTCTGGCAGATACTCGCTGAATTAGTCTATAAGGGGAAATATAGCGTGGATTCTGTTAGGTATTCAATAGATACCATGCCATCGCTTAACTGCAATCGGTTCGCCTACGATGTTCCAGACGGCATCTTCGCATGGCAAGCGCTTCACCTCAACTTGATTCATCAACCTTAGTGTAAGTGCGGCTACGGCGATTGCCTTCACATCGACACGACTGGCTTTACCGGGACACACAAGCCCAAGCTGAAACCAGTTCGACCAGCATTCAACAGTAGTCTTGGTGGCCGCCCCCGCTACAAGAAGAATTGCAAACATGCTCAACGCGCCAAGCGGTCTCATAATCCGCCGTCCGACGATGGCAAGCACCGATCCAACCTGGCATATCGGACCAACCAACAAGGCCGCCCCGCCAACCCTGGCCCGACAGCCTTCCGGCGCTCCCATAGCCCACGTTGCAAGCCGCCTCCACGCCCACAGCATCGTTTTGCAGCCGACGCAGCGCCGCCACTTCTACATGTTTGCTCGGCCTGGTACCGGACTACAAGAACGATTGAATACCAAACAGGGTCGGGCGTGACCACCAAGTCTGGAGACACCTCCAGACACAGGGTCGGGCCCTCCGGATCCTCGGAGAATTCGACGATGTCTTTCAGGACAAAGCAGGTGTCTTCAACCAAACTGTTGTGTCTCTTATCCTTAAACCAGGAGCCAAACCAATTGCGGTCCAGGAGCCAAACCAATTGCGGTCCAATGTCCGAACTAGACTCCAGCGGTACATCAGTACCTCAAAGGTTGGGCAATAGACGTTCTCACCGCCGGCCTCTGGTCCATGGCCTCTGCTAACTGTGCCTGGGCTAGTCGAGCTTGCCCTGTGGGAAAGTTTGAAGACATAGCTAAGGAGGTTATCCGCGACATACGCAACGTCTACGACTACCGCGCAGCCAACGACAACCTCCACCTGCCTGTGCCAGGTCTGCCCAATCCGGATCATTCGCTTCGCGGGCTGGCACTACCTTAGCTCCATCGACATGGTCGACGGCTTTACGCATCTACGACTCAATCCAGATGACGGCAGCCGCGACATTCTCGATGTTTGGACACCCTTAGGAGTTCCTAATTTTATGCCTCAAGGTGTTCACCGCGCCCCGGGAGACTTTCAACGCGCTATCGACAAGTCTTTCAACCACTTGGACTTCTGGAACAGATCCGCCTCGGCCTACCTCAACGACGTCACAGACGGCTCAGACGACTTCGATGACCATCTTCACGAACTCCGATGCATCTTTCAAGCTATGCGAGACTCCGGCCTTCACGGGTCGGCCCGTAAACTACGCTTAGGTTACCGCGAACTCAACATCTTGGGCAAGCGCTGCAGCAAGAAAGGTATCGCCGCAGACACTTCCAAGGTCGACGCCATCCTCAAGCTGGCTGATCCATCCAACGTTTCTGAAGTCCGTTCAGTCTTAGGTATGACCAACTTCATCCAGGCCCATATCCCTGACTACTCCCGGTTAGTGGCACCCCTCACCAATCTTCTCAAGTCCACTCACGCTCGGCCATCCGGTGCCCCTTACCTGACCCGAGATGAGCGGAAATGCATGAGGAAGCTCCGCCGTGTCCTCACCACGCTCCCCATTCTGGTTAAGTACGAGCCGTCACAACGACTCTACCTCCGGACGGATGCTAGCCAGATCGGCATTGGCGGCGCCCTTCACAAAGGCCCAGAGCGCAACGCTCAGGTTGTTCAGTACTTCTCCCAGAAGTTCACCGACACGCGAACACGATGGGCGACCTACGTTCGTGAAGCCTACGGCGTCATCTACGGTATCCTACAGTGCCGCTACTACATTGACGCCAGCGATCACGAACTCACCATCGTCACCGACATCGGCCCCTCTTGTGGCTATGGCACGCTCGCAGCCCCATGGTTGTCAACTGGGTCTTGGAGAACCTTTAGACGATTCGATTCAAAGTCGAATATCTCCCCGGTAAACAGAACCAACTCCCCGACGGTCTGTCACGTGTCCCCTGCATCGCCCCCGGCCAGCCCACCCTAATTGGCGAAGCTGAGGCGACTCTCCAGCTCTCGTACGGTGGAACGACATCAGAAAGACGTGGATCGTCTTCTTGGGGAGCAAAAGGCCTTGGCGATTGACATCAGCGAGGCGACGGATCCAAAGCATATTGCAGACATCCGTGCTTGGTTGCCAGAAGTACGTCGAGTTTGTCGTTCTGCAGGCATTATTCTGCCTGAGGAGGTTGCCATCGTGGCAAACAGGTTCTTTTGTTTTCAATCGGCAGTGGATAACGAATGGCTGTCTAAGAGTGATGAGTGGAAGACTCATTGGGAGCAGCTCAGGCTTTTGAGAGCTGATGCCATGTGTGTGGAAAGCATCGGTCTCATGCTTAAAGACAAGAAAAGTTTTCATGCTTTCGCATTGAAGGCTCAGGAGGTGGATCAGCTCAAGACTGAGGCTAGGTGGATGCTGACAAAGAAGCCAGTGTTGCACGATATGTTTCAAAGAGTGATAGATATGGCTATCATACTCTCTCGTACGGAAGCCTTTAAGTTGGTGGCTGAGGACCTCTTCGACAGAGCGAACGCCACTTTCTCGAAGCTCGTGAAGGAGCTCCAAGGTGACACGGAGTTATGGGCGTCCATGAGCGTGGACAATGCAGACTCCAGCCCGGAGGCATGGGTCGTTGAGGATGAGATGGTGGGTCGAGCAATGCGATGTGTGCAGAAAACCATTGTCGATGGGTGGAAGTACACTGGTCCTAAGCCTCAATCTCCCCCTCGGGAAAATCAACAACAGGGGGGAAAAGATCTCGGTGGTCCAAGCTTGGACCTTAATGATGAGGAAGCTTTCTGGGGTCAGGGATACCCGCGTGGGGGCCCTCAATATTATGGAACTGGTGGTCATCGTGGCCCGGGGATGGATCGAGGCGAGAGGCCTGCATTCAACAAGAAATGTTATGACCATATCTCAGACACGCAGAGAGATCAGATCATATTATTAATAATCAACCGGTTTCGACGCAGAGTAACCCTGGAGGATGAAGGATGACTTTAATGAGTCTCAGATTGTCAGATAATGAACGAGAAACAGCTCAACCAAAAGGTTGATTAAAAAGTCCAAAGGCAAATGGTATTACTCCGTTTACTCATGTTATAAATAAATCGTTAATGCCATTATTAATAGTTGGAATGGCGATATATTGCTAATCGGATCAGGAAGTCCTAATCGTTAATAATTATTATTATGTATTGGCATCCGGGACAGGAAGTCCTTATCGTTAATAATTATTCTATCTTACCGTGAAAATATACAATATTATTATATGATGAGAAAATATGTTAGAGGGTAATGTACCAAATATGTGTACATATATTGAACATATCATATCATATAAAATATGGTATAACACTCCCCTCGGACGAGTGATCCGTTATGAAATAAAGATATGAAGGATCAACTCTGTGATATGTAATACTCCCCCCGAAAGGTGTGAAAAAATATGGACTAGTACACATGGTTATGCGTAAAGCAAATGCGTTCGCAATCAAAACACTTAAAGGTATAGCCAATGTGAATATGGTGACTAAAATGTTTTAAAAGTAAGATCGGGGTAGATATGAGGTCTATGCCAAATAGATTTTCAAAGGGGTGGTAAATATATGATAAATATGCGATATGGGCTACGAGTAAATATATGCTGAGATAAGATGGCAGCATTACAGTAGTGGCTCAAACGTTAGTAATTAAGAGCCAAGTTCGATGAAAAACGAATATCATTACTAGTTGAGAGTCCGGCAAAGAGCTAAACTATCTGCGGGTCCTATTGAGCTTCAAGTTGGTGAGAAGCTGAGGTCTGGAAAGAAAGAGCAAGGAGGCGGGCGACGAGGGCCCGGGGCGCGAAGGCGAGTCAAGTTAAGCAGATGTGCGTGGAAGGGCCGGGGTTGCAGGGTCGCAAAGATGGGTCAGTCTGGGGGTCCATGCTGAGGCGAGGTGGCATAAAAAGATTGAGGGACGGGAGGGCCAGAGAGTCAGGTGGGTGCTGTAAAAGCTTATGGGTGGCTATGGGGTGTAAATATTCAAAAGGTGATGTATATGTTGGGTTTTGAAAAATATATATATATATGTATGTATATATTATATATATAAAGGAAAAATATATATATATGTATGTATATATGTATGTATGCACAACACACACACATATTTATATGTATTATACATATATATAGGAATATATATATATATATATATATATATATATATATATAAAGGTAATATATATATATATAAAGGAAAAAAAATATGTATGTATGTATGTATATGTATATATACATATATATATACATATATATATACATACATACTACATATATATATATATATAGAAAGGAAGAGAAAGGTGCGATGTGGTTTGATATTTTAGATAGAAGTATAATAGATGGGTAGGGAGAAAAAGATTGAGAGAGAGAGAGAGAGAGAAATAGAGAGGAGAGAGAGAGAGAAAAAAAAATACAGAGAGAGAAATAGAGAGAGAGATAGAGAGAGAGATAGATAGAGAGAGAGAAATAGAGAGAGAGAGAGAGAAATAGAGAGAGAAATAGAGAGAGAGAGAGAGAGAGAAATAGAGAGAGAGAGAGAGAGAAATAAAGAGAGAGAGAGAGAAATAGAGAGAGAAAAACAACAAGGAATACTGATGGTGTTCGTATCTCTTATTATTTCTATCTTTCTTTCTTTCTTTCTTTCTTTCTTTCTTTCTTTCTTTCTTCTTTCTTCTTTCTTTCTTTCTTTTTTCTTTCTTGCTTTCTTCTTTCTTTCTTTCTTTCTTTCTTTCTTACTTTTTTACTTTTTTACTTACTTACTTTCTTTCTTCCTTCTTTCTTTCATTCTTTCATTCTTTCTTTCTTTCTTTCTTTCTTTCTTCTTTCTTCTTTCTTTCTTTCTTTTTTCTTTCTTGCTTTCTTCTTTCTTTCTTTCTTTCTTTCTTTCTTACTTTTTTACTTTTTTACTTACTTACTTTCTTTCTTCCTTCTTTCTTTCATTCTTTCATTCTTTCTTTCTTTCTTTCTTACTTACTTACTTTCTTTCTTTCTTTCTTTCTTACTTACTTACTTTCTTTCTTTTTTTCTTACTTCCTTTCTTCCTTCCTTTGTTTCTTTCTTTCTTTCTTTCTTTCTTTCATTCTTTCATTCTTTCTTACTCTTACTCTTACTCTTACTCTCTTACTCTTACTCTTAGTAGTAGTAGTAGTAGTAGTAGTAGTAGTAGTAGTAGTAGTAGCAGTAGTACTAGTAGTAGTAGTAGTAGTAGTAGAAGTAGTAGTAATAGTAGTAGTAGTAGTAGCAATAGTAGTAATAGTAAGATAGATAGACAGAAGAAGATAGGTTAATGGAAGAAGTATTAGAATGAGTTAATACAGAAGAGTAATAGTAATTTGAGGAAAAAATGACTTATAAAGTCCCCCAAATTAGTATTTCTCCTAAGGTAAACAAATGAAGTGATGTTGTATGAGGCATGAAAGACAAGTGTATTACACAATGTAGGTTATGTAGTTATGTTGTTGTTTGTACAATCGTGTATTACACAATGTAGGTTATGTAGTTATGTTGTTGTTTGTACAATCAAGAAACAAAGGCTTAGTGATTGTTAGTGATGGTGGTATGTGAAAAAGTTCGCGTAAAAATGACCATATCACATGGCATATAGTGGGTGTGCATGTTGGTGAGAAGGCATGTTCACACAAGACAAATCAAACAATGAGTGTGTTTGGATGTGTGGGGATGTATGAAAAGATGTGTGAATGTCTATTTGAATGTATGGAAACAAATTGTTGGTCATGTGAGTGAGAATGGGATAAGATAGATATATGTAGTTGGAAATGTTTTGTGCACGTGAGTCTGTGTCTGTTATGTATCAGTCTCTCTTATTCTATTATCCTCACTGTTTCTATGTGTGTGCATGTCGTGTTCAAATGGGATGTAAGTGCGTGTGTTTGTGTATGTATTGTGTTCGTTTCTGTCTGACCGTCCTGAATTCTATCTGCCTATTCTGCCTATCAGAAAATTTACGTTGGAATCTTGTCGATCGCGCGTCCGCGTCGGCAAGTCTAAAAACGAAGGTTGAGTAGCCAGGGAGAAGCAGGGACTGTCCAGGTTGTCGCAGGTTCGATTGCTGCTTAGTCGAAGCCGAAGCCGAAGCTGAAGACGAAGCCGAGCCGAAGCCGAAGACGAAGCAGAGCCGAAGCCGAAGACGAAGCCGAAGCTGAAGCCGAAGCCGAAGACGAAGACGCCGAAAGCCGAAGCTGAAGCCGAAGCCGAAGCCGGAGACGAAGCCGAAGCCGAAGCCGAAGCCGGAGACGAAGCCGAAGCCGGAGACGAAGCAGGAGACGAAGACGCCGAAAGCCGAAGCTGAAGCCAAAGCAGAAGCTGAAAGCGGAAGCAGAAGCTTGTCTTCGAACGAAATGTTGAAGTCGTGGTGTTGATGGTTAAGACGTGAAGGGGTCGTCGGTGTTTCCACAGGGACCAAGGGGCAGTCGTTGCAGTCCAGATCGCAGTTTTTCCGCGTGTGCTGACAGGTTCATTTCTTCCGTAGTAGTGTACAGGTTCAGTTGTTTCGAAGCAGTTGACAGGTTCAGTTGTTTCAAGGCAGTAGACAGGTTCAGTTGTTCCAATGCATTAGACAGGTTTAGTTGTTCCAAGGCAGTAGACAGGTTCAGTTGTTCCAAGGCAGTAGACAGGTTCAGTTGTTCCAAGGCAGTACACAGGTTCAGTTGTTCCAAGGCAGCAGACAGGTTCAGTTGTTTCGAAACACAGGTTCAGTTCTTCTGAAGCAGCTGACAAGTCCAATCTTCCGAGTCGTAGTTGGCACGGTCGCCATCGCGGTTCAGTAACGGATAAAGCCATGAGTAAAAAAAAATCAATCTTTCCAAGAAAAATTCAGTTTTCTTTCCTCCTGGGGGCGCAAGGCCATAACCTGTTATGACCAGATCTCAGACAAGCAGAGAGATCAGATCATGTTATTAGTAATCAACCGGTTTCAACGCAGAGTAACCCTGGAGGATGAAGGATGACTTTAATGAGTCTCAGATTGTCAGATAATGAACGAGAAACAGCTCAACCAAAAGGTTGATTAAAAGGTCCAAATGCAAACGGTATTACTCCGTTTACTCATGTTATGAATAAATCGTTAATGCCATTATTAATAGTTGGAATGGCGATATATTGCTAATCGGATCAGGAAGTCCTAATCGTTAATAATTATTATTATGTATTGGCATCCGGGACAGGAAGTCCTTATCGTTAATAATTATTCTATCTTACCGTGAAAATATACAATATTGAGAAAATATGTTAGAGGGTAATGTACCAAATATGTGTACATATATTGAACATATCATATCATATAAAAAATATGGTAAAACAAGAAAGCCTTGCATGGGCGGCCTCTGTGCATGAAGAAGCTGGGGCATTATGGCTCAAGACGGAGCTATGTGCAAGGCTGCATGCAAGAAGTTTCATCATACTGTGCAGAAGGAGGTCTTGGAAAGGATACGCCACAATTGGCCTGTGGGTCCTTTCAAAGGTCTGCTCCATACGAGCAAATACAAGGAGGAGCTCCGCAACCTTTTTCAGCGTAATAAGAAGGCTTATGAGATGAAGGGTGGACGGATCCGGCGGAGGCACCTTACAAGAAAGGTGAGTGGGAAAAGTACACCGTCTGGAATCCAATCAATTCGGATCCGGGGGATGCTGCGGTTTCGTATTCAAGGGACGAACCTGTGAAGTGGGGCCATCCTATGGAGGATTCCTCTTGGGCATACAAGGGAACGGCGGCGAGCTCAAGTGATAGTCGAGAGCGAGCAAGGTCGGCTGAACGACGCAGTCGTTCACGATCTCGGGATCGTCGAAGCGATGGTGGTCGTCACGATCGAGGATCGGGAGGTCGATCTCGTCATGATAGTGACCGGGGAGGCTACGATCGAGAGCGTCGGAGCTCGAGGAGCGTGTACGGTCACCGCCGCGAGATCGGGATCGAGAACGATCAAGGTCGAGGGAGCGTACCATCTCAAATCGGTACCCACAAGAGGGTACTGGTATGGGGAATACCCCTTATGCTGGTGCAAATGCTTATGAGGGGGGTCAGGGAAACTTTCCCCAATACAATTGCAGTCGGCGACGGGAGGCGCCGGTATTTATTATACCCAGGTGCCGGTGCAACAGATTCCGGTGGGGTACGGGCAACCGGTGCAGCAGTATTGTGCGCCACAGCCACAGGTGGCCTCATATGTTCCAATGCAATATGTTCCGCCTCCACCTTTTCAACCTTCGGGGGAACGGCGGGAACCAAGGATCGCCGGGAATGCAGTTGCAGTCGCAACAGCAAGTTCAGGGTATGGCGTTTGGGATAACGCTGATGGACACTCTGATGGGTGTGCAGGACAAGGCTCAGGAACTGCGGGCTCGGGAGCAACTAATGCAGGAGCCGCAACTAGTGCCTGACTCGGAAGTTGGGACGGGAGAGTCGGGTGAGTTGCCTGTCGGCCACGGAGGCGACCAGGTTGCTCATAACTTGGCATGTGATAATAGGACTCGCGAAAGGACGCAGCGGGTTGAGGACCGATGTTAGGATTGGCCTCGGAGGCCAGGATAGGCAGGATATAAAGGTTGAGAACCTTGATAGTCACAGGACACTGTGCGTCCAGTGATTAATAGAGGTATGGACCTTGATAATGTTGTCGCGGCGAACGCGCTGAAGGATAAATATGTTGGTGGTTACAAAGCACTTTCAACGGACGGGTGTGGACCGGGCAAAGCTGAATTGCATTTGCTTTTCACTAAAATTTTTATTGAAGATGTACAGCAGGAATGCATTGTTGGAAATGATACAATGGCATCTCTGAATGTGCTCGGTAAAGAGTTTATTGAACTGTGGGGCAAAGAGCCATGATTCAGGCACGGGTTTCGGCCGTGTCGAGACGAGTGAAGGAGTGGGCGGCATGACAGTGATATCCGGATCAGTCATGCTTACCTTCCTTTTGAAGGACTGACAGTCTTTCTCTCACAGATTTTGATCGTCCCAGCATTTGCTGGTGGTCTCCTGTTGGGGCTGAGGAGTTTGAAGCGGATGAATGCTCGGATCTATACGGATTTGAACGTGGTGCAGTACGGTGGATCCGAGGTGGCTCCCCGGTACGAGGTGGTACCATATGAACCTTTACGGCGAGGTAGCCGGTGTTGCTGGAGCACACATTGTGAATGTGAGTGTCACGTCAGTCGTCGTGTCCGTGGAGGGCGTGGAGCCTTCTGTCACTCCCCACATTCAGGAGCCTGTCACAGCCTCGTTCTTCCATGTATGCACACTAGAGTCGGGGGACTCTGAGGATGTGAGGGTGGTCGGTGACAGTTTTTGACGACACGAGTCGGGAGACGGAATATGTCATTGCCACAACCTCTGGCTGGGCCTATACGAACCCACGCGATTTGAGAATCGCGAATGTGTGTGTAGGGATTCCGCAGAGGATGAGGCGGTGTTGACCGCAATAGAGGAGAGGTTGGAACACCACTATGCAGCAAGAGAGGAATTGCTATGGGGTAAGATCGCGGGCATGGAGGATGCTGGTGATCAACACGTCTATATTGACTTGCATTCGACCACTATGTCACATATGGCCATTGGTGTGGAATGTTACCCAACATAAGTTGCCGGTCAAGCAGCCTAAGCCTATTGTGGAGGCTTTCCTGAAGAGTCACTGGATGATAAACTATTCTTTCCTAAGGGAGTCAAGGCCATTAAGGAGGTCTTGAAGGCCCGGTTGGCGGTGGGCACTAGACGGAAATGTGGTGGCAGGATATTGAAGATCACCTCATTGATGATCCGATTCCGATACCGCATAGAGGTCATAAGTTGATCTTGGCTTTGCGGTTGGGAACGAAGGAAAGGCGTTAGCTTACGGAGCTAAGCTGGCTCAGCGAGATATGGCAGGAGTCCGTACGCAGGCCTTTTCTTGGATCACGGGAATATATCATCGCACACATGCGATGCAATATGCGATCATCATAGATCATTTAGCACAGCTTGCTCAATGGAAGAGTAAGGAGGAGACACGGTACCATGGACAATAGTACGTGAGGATGAGCGGCGATACCGATGGAGGATGTGGCACAGCTGTCACGCAAAGCTTGTCCGAAGGAGATCGAAGAAGCAAGGATAGCGGCGGAAAAGGCTATCGAGGAAAAGTATAGTACTTGGGAGGGTACTATGAGGGAGCGAGATGCGCTCAAGGAAATATTGGAAGATAATATGGAGGTTTTGGGCCTCTTGAAGCCGGGTCTGTTCGAGGTTACGAGGCTAGCTTCGGGCGGAAACCGGGTGAGGACGTGGTGGGTCACAGGAGACCGTCACGCATGAGCTATCATGAGGATCGAATGGCTCGGGAGATTACGCAAGAACTATTGGAAAAGGATATTATTGAAGCACGCCTGTCGGAGGTGTCTTCATCTGTGCGTATGGCACCCAAACCGGATGGGTCCCTACGTATGTGTATCAACCATTACAGGATCAATAAGATTTTGAAGCAGATTGAAACCCCGGTACCGGATCTCTGGAAAGGAATCAATCGGCTTAAGCATGCCAAAGTTTATACGACGTTGGATCTTAAGAGTGGATTTTGGCAGATCCCTCTTGATGAATCGTGTCGATATCTTACAGCATTCATTGTCGGAATGACCACATATGTTTGGAATGTGTTGCCAATGTGGCTTAAATGCTCACCGGACTATTCCAACATGCCATGACTAAGATGCTCGGGAAAGAGTATGACGATGCAGGGACGGTGGCCCGTCTTGGGATGACGGAGGACTATGCGTTCGGTTATATAGATGATATAATCATTTATTCAGAAAGTATGGAAAAGCACGTGGAGCACGTGAAGGACGTCTTACGACGTATCAGCGCATTTGGATTGCGGCTGAATGCGAAAGTGTGATTTTGCTCAAAGGAAGATACAGTATTTAGGGTATGAGATCTCCGAGGGTCGCTGTGCCATTGCTCAGAAGAAGAGGAACTATGTGGCGTCAATGCCAACGCCACAGACTAGGACGGACCTACATTCATTTATATCGCTAGCTCAATATTACGGGGAGTTTATTCCGGGATTCGCAGAACGGGCAGATGGCCCGTGGCCCGAGGAGGTCAATCGGGTCATAGTGGAACTCAATGATGAGATCTCTAAGCATCAAGACAAGGAGGACGAGTTCTTATGCTGCCTGATTGGAAGGAGCAGTTTTTGTGCTGGACACGGACGCGTCAGCATACGCTGTGGGGGCAGTGCTTCAGCAGATGGACAGACAGGTCCATTGGGCAACTGCGGCCGGTGATGTTCATCAGCCGACAGCTAATTCCGGAGGAAAGAGAATACTGTACTAGGCAGCGGGAAGCGCTTGCTATAGTATGGGCTTTTCAAAGGTTGCGGGAGTACCTTTGGGGTACACCCAACATCTTGGTGAGAAGGATCACCACAACCTACAATGGCTCATGTCGGGAGACCATACGGGTAGGTTGGCAAGGTGGCAGTTGGAATCGGCGGTATGACTTCACCATCCATTACATCAAGGGCAAGAGGAATGTTGTCCCTGATTTCTGCTCTCGTTATGAGGACAAGAGTGGACAGAAGGAGAAGGCTGTAGGATGACTTGCAGCGTCGCAACACAGTTCGAGAGGTGCGGATGGCGCAGTTCGAATTTCGCCACGCCGGGAGCGGTGTTGGCGATCATGGGACATGATGTGGTCCTCCACGAGTGGGAGGTACAGGGGGCGGAAAATGCCAAGCTTGCCATCGGGGCTTTGGTATCACCCGTTCACTCATAACAATTATCAACGCGACACGCGTAGCGAGGAAGTGGCTGCTGTGGAAGCAGTCGAAGTGGCAGCACAGGAAAAAATGCGAGTCTTGTTACTCGCAAATAGCCAGGGAGGCTTGTGAGGACATTCTATGGGCGGAAGCCAGGACCACCGATAGGGATGAGGAGGAGGATTGGATAGCTTTAACATGCTTTGTGGTCAAAGATAGCTGATGCACTCAGGGAACCCTTCCCTCTGGCATCTTTTCCTAGACCGACCGGCCCCGACACCCACCACAAAAAATGATTGAGTTCCCAGGATTTTTTTCTAAAAAATGGTGAAAAAGCTACAAAAATTAAGGAACCTCTGTATAAAAGGCATTTATTGCTTTAAAAAATCATTGTCAAATATCAAAGATCAACACCTATATTGTGGTCGACACTAAAAAAACATATCATTGTCCCTTTTCCCCTTGATATTTTTAATTTCCGGATGTTATCCTTAAGCCGACGGAAGCAGTACAGGGCCGTAAGGGTACGATATGGAAGAAACCGTGGATAGCCGGCAAAGATGTGGCTAAGATCGCATGGCAGGTAGATAAATTCTATCTATGTCGACCGCATGAGGATACGGTTATGGATAAGGATTTCGATCATTTCTTTTTAATGCAAGTTACATATGTACAACCCAAAACACGGGTACGAGCTGCGTTGGGGTTGGCACCAACAATGCAGTTTTGGAGAAGTAAGAGTGAGGTCGAGCTCACGCGGGATAGGATCTTTGCACCAGTGTTTCGAGACGGGGAAGGCTTGGAACAATGGGATGCGTCCATCGAGAAAGACGACGAGGATTTCACAAGTTGGACAGTGCAGCTGATGCCGAGAGTAGTTCTGGACTCATCATCGGATATGCAGTTTGATTTGACGGAGGAACTTCCGCCGTAGTAGGATTCCGCTTCGCATATGGGACGAGGTCCAGAGTGCGGGTATATCATTTTTACTGGTGGGTGCACCGAAGTGTGATAAGGAAGTTGCGGCGAAAAAGAGGCACTGAGACCAAAACAGGCACCGCTCGCAACAGAAGAGCACAAAGATCGTGGAAGACCGTGACCGCGGAAGCGAGCCAAAACGTGACATTATGCATCGGATTGCAATCGGGAGTCTGATGTCGCTTACGGATCATCAGCTACTTTTTCTGAAGTTTCGACAGAAGGGCCCCCGGAAGATCAAGAGATAGCATTTATATTCGATGCCAGAGGAAGGAAGAGCTGAAGCTCGTGGGCACGAGTTCTCACGGATGAGACTCGCGTGGCACTGGACGTGGACAAATTATTTTTACTTATTCGACAGCCGGAATGCCTTATGTCATGTGTCGGTCGGTCAAGAGCGCCTTCGAATGAGAAATCAGTCTTCGGCGTGGGGGTCGACCGCTTGCGACGGCTTCCCCCCAAGGGTGAAAAGGGATTTCAAGTGTCGGCCGGCCCGCACAATACATAGTGGCATTGAGTGTCGTCCGGCTTGTCGTTACTTGACTCTTTATGCTTGGTCTCAGTGCCACTCTCCAGGCGTTGAGCCTGCGGTGACGACTAACTGTCAGAGTAGCTGTTCCTGTTACAGGGATAGTACAGAGTTAAGCGCTGCCAAGGCTCATAACCCACTGGACCACGAGAGGATCGTACTTTACTTTATTAGAGATGGACAATACTGAACACGTCACTAAGCGCCATCGTGACCCGGCCCAAAACGCCAAAGCTTTGAATTCACCGTTACACTTAGAGTGATATAGGTAACTTTCAAATAGGTAATTGTCATTGGGGTGGGACGGTATCACTAAATATTAATACATTATTATTATTAATAAATTGTCCATTGTGTTAGTCAAGACTTACAAAAAAAATTTATTCGAAGTTAAGATGTTAAGCGTAAAAGAAAAAAAGCAGTCACAGTTTAAAGTTATGCAGAGGCCCGATGCAGTATAACGTCATACCGAGGACAACCTTAAAAATATAGTAGTAATTGTAAATTGCGGGACGGCTAATAAAATCTTTCAATAAATACATTTAATGGCAATATATATCTTTACGCTGTACACTTATTAAAACTGTTCGCCGTAAAAAAACTGTGACATACTTATACTACAGATGACCACTAGGAAGTGGCACAAAAAATCTTTTGGAGGAGGAGGTCTTCTTGGTGATTTTTTGAGGGAGGGGGTAGGGACGGGGAGAGGAGGGTATGGGAAAGTGCGCAACTGGTTTCTTCTATTGCCAGTGCCAATCTACAAGGTTGAAAGTGAATACACGAACAAGTCACATCTGGGGTGACCATGCGATTTTTTTTTTGGGGGGGGGTGGGCGTTGGATTTGTGTAGGGTTGCTTTGCTCGCCTATTAGCCTTCCGTCTTGCGTCGCAGCTGCAGCAAACGTGTCCACCACTGCGGTCATGTTCTTAGCCTGCCATGCACAAAGACATACGTTACTCCTAGGAGAAATGAGACCAGCGAGCAAAAAGGCGGTAGGTAGGAGATAGATAGATAGGTAGGTAGGTAGGTAGGGTAGGTAGATAGGTAGGTTAGTAGGTAGGTAGGTAGGTAGGTAGGTAGGTAGATAGGAGATATAGATAAGATAGATAGATAGATAGATAGATAGATAGATAGATAGATAGATAGACAGATAGACAGACAGACAGATAGATAGATAGATAGATAGATAGATAGATAGATAGATAGATAGATTAGATAGATTAGATAGATTGATAGATAGATAGATTAGATAGATTAGATTAGATAGATAGATTAGATAGATAGATTAGATAGATAGATTAGATAGATAGAATAGATAGATAGATTAGATAGATTAGATTAGATAGATAGATTAGATAGATAGATAGATAGATTAGATAGATAGATTAGATAGATAGATTAGATAGATAGATTAGATAGATTAGATAGATAGATTAGATAGATAGATTAGATAGATAGATTTAGATAGAATTAGATAGATGATTAGATAGATAGATTTAGATAGATAGATTAGATAATTAGATTAGATAGATTAGATTAGATAGATTAGATAGATAGATAGATAGATAGATAGATAGATAGATAGAGACTGACCTCGTACAAGTCTACGGTTTGGAAGAGGTCCGAGGACTGCACACACACAGACACAGACACACACACACACACACACACACAACACGCAGACATACGCGCACACATACATACAGCATCTATCTATCTATCTATCTATCTATCTATCTATCTATCTATCTATCTTATCTATCTATCTATCTATCTAATCTATCTATCTATCTATCTATCTATCTATCTACCTATCTATCTATCTATCTATCTATCTATCTATCTAAATCTTTAAAATCTTCTTATCTATCAATCTATCTAATCTATCTATCTATCTATCTATCTATCTATCTATCTATCTATCTATCTATCTATCTATCTATCTAGCTGCCCATGTCTACCTTGAATGCCCAGACGTTGCTCAGTGCTTTGAGGAAGGCCGCGATGTTCCATCTTGGCGAACGCCATGCTAGCTTTCTCTACACACACACACACAGTGCTTTGAGGAAGGCCGCGATGTTCTCCATCTTGGCGAACGCCATGCTAGCTTTCTCTACACACACACACACACACACACACACACAAACGCTCGCTTTGCAAAGAGAGAAAAACAGGAGGGCCTTTGTATTATTTTTTAGAGGGGGCGGAGACGGGGGGGGGGGGGGGTAATAATAACGATCATCAATACTTTTAGTGTTATTTAAAATAAGTATAAAGCAAAAATAAACTAAAAATAGAAGAATCAAATAAAAGAAAACAAAACAAAATTGCATGAAATGTAAAAAAATGAAATAAATAAAATCAAATGATTTGTAAGCTTTTTACAACAACAACAAGAACAACAACAAAACAACATCAACAACAACAACAGCAGCAGCAGCAGCAGTAACAACAACAACCACAACAACCAAGACACACGACACTGACCTTTGTAGTTCTTGCAGGCTCCGGGTTTGAGCGCGTTGAGTAGCTTACACAAGACCACACCGTCCTGACATGCACAAGACGAGTGAGCAACTTACACAACACATCTCAACAGTGCCTAATCAGCATACATACATACACACATTTCATACATGTATAAAAATTGACCAAACAAAATAGATAAATAGATGAGAGAGAGAGAGAGAGAGAGAGATAGAGATAGATAGATAGATAGATAGACAGACAGACAGACAGACAGACAAGACAAGACAGACAGACAGACAGATAGATATAAATACGTTCTACCTATCTATCTATCTATCTATCTATCTATCTATCTATCTATCTATCTATCTATCTATCTATCTAATCTAATCTGACGATGAACACACCCCCTGCGGGACGCTGGATCAACCTGAAGTCAGCCGACACTACGGATCGCCTCCGCCATTTTTTTTACTGCGAAATGAAGATGTTTGTTAGATGGATATCAAGTTCGAGACCCTTCTGAACCTTCCCCCGTTGGAAAACACGCGGACACTACCGCATCGGCTGCCCCTTCGGTATGTTCATCGACCACGATTCGACGTGTGCCCGATCACAGCCGAACAGCCCGGAGCACTAGGATCCAGCGCGCGTCCGATCGACGTTGATATGGATATGGACAACATACAGTTCGCCGCAGATCCCGGCTTCAACGCCAGTTCCAGCAGTTCGAGCTCCAGCTCGGGCCCGGCGCCCACCAGCACCCCAGGACCAGCATCCGCTCCGACACCCATTACCCAGAGTACTGCAAGCACATTGCTTGCACCTACTACACCTAGAGTCCCAAAGACAGCCTGTAGTACCAGACAGCCGACTCCGCACCCGAGACGAGACGACAGTGACGACGACGAGGCTAAACCAGACTCGCCCGGCCCGGCAGGTAGCCAGCCACCTACGGCCGCATCATCGTCATCATCGTCTTCCTCCTCAACTGCAGGTGACATCGCCATTGACCCACTCCATGAACCTACGGTCACGACCAGGACAACAAGCAGAATGGCCTCTCCTTGAACCTGCTCCACAGCCGATCTACCCAGGTATGTTTCGCCTTGCTGCCATCAACCCCGACCTACGTACGGACATGCGCCTTAAGATTTTGAAACAGCTCAATCACCTTGCGCACATGGAATGGATCTGCTGCGTCTCCTCTGGCGGACTCAACGCCGCTACAGCATATCTTACGGACAAGCAAGCTTGACCCGGACTGGCAACGCCACCTTTGGCACAAGATGGTCCATTGGATCAACGTCGGACAACGTACGGGTACGCCTCTCCTCCAATGCGAACCAGACTTCGACGCTGGTATCCGACAAGACCTTCCCGATGGCATCTTCGCCTTCCGGGCCTCACGCAAAGCATGCCTTATACCCCACTTACCATGGTGTATTTGCACAGCAAGGCACTGCGCAGTTAGTCAGCCGTCCGATCGGCCTACACAGCCAGCGTTTCGGCTCTCCGTTATCAATACCAGCCTTTGCACCTCGGTTCGACAGGAAATCCTACGGGAACTCAACTACTTCAGCAACTGCGGCATCATCATCCCCTACTCTCTGGACCGCGCCTTCTTCAACGCATCAGGAGCCATCAACGGTGTGGCAAGCGTCGAAGACAAGGAGCACGTCTGGCAGATACTCGCTGAATTAGTCTATAAGGGGAAATATAGCGTGGATTCTGTTAGGTATTCAATAGATACCATGCCATCGCTTAACTGCAATCGGTTCGCCTACGATGTTCCAGACGGCATCTTCGCATGGCAAGCGCTTCACCTCAACTTGATTCATCAACCTTAGTGTAAGTGCGGCTACGGCGATTGCCTTCACATCGACACGACTGGCTTTACCGGGACACACAAGCCCAAGCTGAAACCAGTTCGACCAGCATTCAACAGTAGTCTTGGTGGCCGCCCCCGCTACAAGAAGAATTGCAAACATGCTCAACGCGCCAAGCGGTCTCATAATCCGCCGTCCGACGATGGCAAGCACCGATCCAACCTGGCATATCGGACCAACCAACAAGGCCGCCCCGCCAACCCTGGCCCGACAGCCTTCCGGCGCTCCCATAGCCCACGTTGCAAGCCGCCTCCACGCCCACAGCATCGTTTTGCAGCCGACGCAGCGCCGCCACTTCTACATGTTTGCTCGGCCTGGTACCGGACTACAAGAACGATTGAATACCAAACAGGGTCGGGCGTGACCACCAAGTCTGGAGACACCTCCAGACACAGGGTCGGGCCCTCCGGATCCTCGGAGAATTCGACGATGTCTTTCAGGACAAAGCAGGTGTCTTCAACCAAACTGTTGTGTCTCTTATCCTTAAACCAGGAGCCAAACCAATTGCGGTCCAGGAGCCAAACCAATTGCGGTCCAATGTCCGAACTAGACTCCAGCGGTACATCAGTACCTCAAAGGTTGGGCAATAGACGTTCTCACCGCCGGCCTCTGGTCCATGGCCTCTGCTAACTGTGCCTGGGCTAGTCGAGCTTGCCCTGTGGGAAAGTTTGAAGACATAGCTAAGGAGGTTATCCGCGACATACGCAACGTCTACGACTACCGCGCAGCCAACGACAACCTCCACCTGCCTGTGCCAGGTCTGCCCAATCCGGATCATTCGCTTCGCGGGCTGGCACTACCTTAGCTCCATCGACATGGTCGACGGCTTTACGCATCTACGACTCAATCCAGATGACGGCAGCCGCGACATTCTCGATGTTTGGACACCCTTAGGAGTTCCTAATTTTATGCCTCAAGGTGTTCACCGCGCCCCGGGAGACTTTCAACGCGCTATCGACAAGTCTTTCAACCACTTGGACTTCTGGAACAGATCCGCCTCGGCCTACCTCAACGACGTCACAGACGGCTCAGACGACTTCGATGACCATCTTCACGAACTCCGATGCATCTTTCAAGCTATGCGAGACTCCGGCCTTCACGGGTCGGCCCGTAAACTACGCTTAGGTTACCGCGAACTCAACATCTTGGGCAAGCGCTGCAGCAAGAAAGGTATCGCCGCAGACACTTCCAAGGTCGACGCCATCCTCAAGCTGGCTGATCCATCCAACGTTTCTGAAGTCCGTTCAGTCTTAGGTATGACCAACTTCATCCAGGCCCATATCCCTGACTACTCCCGGTTAGTGGCACCCCTCACCAATCTTCTCAAGTCCACTCACGCTCGGCCATCCGGTGCCCCTTACCTGACCCGAGATGAGCGGAAATGCATGAGGAAGCTCCGCCGTGTCCTCACCACGCTCCCCATTCTGGTTAAGTACGAGCCGTCACAACGACTCTACCTCCGGACGGATGCTAGCCAGATCGGCATTGGCGGCGCCCTTCACAAAGGCCCAGAGCGCAACGCTCAGGTTGTTCAGTACTTCTCCCAGAAGTTCACCGACACGCGAACACGATGGGCGACCTACGTTCGTGAAGCCTACGGCGTCATCTACGGTATCCTACAGTGCCGCTACTACATTGACGCCAGCGATCACGAACTCACCATCGTCACCGACATCGGCCCCTCTTGTGGCTATGGCACGCTCGCAGCCCCATGGTTGTCAACTGGGTCTTGGAGAACCTTTAGACGATTCGATTCAAAGTCGAATATCTCCCCGGTAAACAGAACCAACTCCCCGACGGTCTGTCACGTGTCCCCTGCATCGCCCCCGGCCAGCCCACCCTAATTGGCGAAGCTGAGGCGACTCTCCAGCTCTCGTACGGTGGAACGACATCAGAAAGACGTGGATCGTCTTCTTGGGGAGCAAAAGGCCTTGGCGATTGACATCAGCGAGGCGACGGATCCAAAGCATATTGCAGACATCCGTGCTTGGTTGCCAGAAGTACGTCGAGTTTGTCGTTCTGCAGGCATTATTCTGCCTGAGGAGGTTGCCATCGTGGCAAACAGGTTCTTTTGTTTTCAATCGGCAGTGGATAACGAATGGCTGTCTAAGAGTGATGAGTGGAAGACTCATTGGGAGCAGCTCAGGCTTTTGAGAGCTGATGCCATGTGTGTGGAAAGCATCGGTCTCATGCTTAAAGACAAGAAAAGTTTTCATGCTTTCGCATTGAAGGCTCAGGAGGTGGATCAGCTCAAGACTGAGGCTAGGTGGATGCTGACAAAGAAGCCAGTGTTGCACGATATGTTTCAAAGAGTGATAGATATGGCTATCATACTCTCTCGTACGGAAGCCTTTAAGTTGGTGGCTGAGGACCTCTTCGACAGAGCGAACGCCACTTTCTCGAAGCTCGTGAAGGAGCTCCAAGGTGACACGGAGTTATGGGCGTCCATGAGCGTGGACAATGCAGACTCCAGCCCGGAGGCATGGGTCGTTGAGGATGAGATGGTGGGTCGAGCAATGCGATGTGTGCAGAAAAACCATTGTCGATGGGTGGAAGTACACTGGTCCTAAGCCTCAATCTCCCCCTCGGGAAAATCAACAACAGGGGGGAAAAGATCTCGGTGGTCCAAGCTTGGACCTTAATGATGAGGAAGCTTTCTGGGGTCAGGGATACCCGCGTGGGGCCCTCAATATTATGGAACTGGTGGTCATCGTGGCCCGGGGATGGATCGAGGCGAGAGGCCTGCATTCAACAAGAAATGTTATGACCATATCTCAGACACGCAGAGAGATCAGATCATATTATTAATAATCAACCGGTTTCGACGCAGAGTAACCCTGGAGGATGAAGGATGACTTTAATGAGTCTCAGATTGTCAGATAATGAACGAGAAACAGCTCAACCAAAAGGTTGATTAAAAAGTCCAAAGGCAAATGGTATTACTCCGTTTACTCATGTTATAAATAAATCGTTAATGCCATTATTAATAGTTGGAATGGCGATATATTGCTAATCGGATCAGGAAGTCCTAATCGTTAATAATTATTATTATGTATTGGCATCCGGGACAGGAAGTCCTTATCGTTAATAATTATTCTATCTTACCGTGAAAATATACAATATTATTATATGATGAGAAAATATGTTAGAGGGTAATGTACCAAATATGTGTACATATATTGAACATATCATATCATATAAAATATGGTATAACACTCCCCTCGGACGAGTGATCCGTTATGAAATAAAGATATGAAGGATCAACTCTGTGATATGTAATACTCCCCCCGAAAGGTGTGAAAAAATATGGACTAGTACACATGGTTATGCGTAAAGCAAATGCGTTCGCAATCAAAACACTTAAAGGTATAGCCAATGTGAATATGGTGACTAAAATGTTTTAAAAGTAAGATCGGGGTAGATATGAGGTCTATGCCAAATAGATTTTCAAAGGGGTGGTAAATATATGATAAATATGCGATATGGGCTACGAGTAAATATATGCTGAGATAAGATGGCAGCATTACAGTAGTGGCTCAAACGTTAGTAATTAAGAGCCAAGTTCGATGAAAAACGAATATCATTACTAGTTGAGAGTCCGGCAAAGAGCTAAAACTATCTGCGGGTCCTATTGAGCTTCAAGTTGGTGAGAAGCTGAGGTCTGGAAAGAAAGAGCAAGGAGGCGGGCGACGAGGGCCCGGGGCGCGAAGGCGAGTCAAGTTAAGCAGATGTGCGTGGAAGGGCCGGGGTTGCAGGGTCGCAAAGATGGGTCAGTCTGGGGGTCCATGCTGAGGCGAGGTGGCATAAAAAGATTGAGGGACGGGAGGGCCAGAGAGTCAGGTGGGTGCTGTAAAAGCTTATGGGTGGCTATGGGGTGTAAATATTCAAAAGGTGATGTATATGTTGGGTTTTGAAAAATATATATATATATGTATGTATATATTATATATATAAAGGAAAAATATATATATATGTATGTATATATGTATGTATGCACAACACACACACATATTTATATGTATTATACATATATATAGGAATATATATATATATATATATATATATATATATATATATATATAAAGGTAATATATATATATATAAAGGAAAAAAAATATGTATGTATGTATGTATATGTATATATACATATATATATACATATATATATACATACATACTACATATATATATATATATAGAAAGGAAGAGAAAGGTGCGATGTGGTTTGATATTTTAGATAGAAGTATAATAGATGGGTAGGGAGAAAAAGATTGAGAGAGAGAGAGAGAGAGAAATAGAGAGGAGAGAGAGAGAGAAAAAAAAATACAGAGAGAGAAATAGAGAGAGAGATAGAGAGAGAGATAGATAGAGAGAGAGAAATAGAGAGAGAGAGAGAGAAATAGAGAGAGAAATAGAGAGAGAGAGAGAGAGAGAAATAGAGAGAGAGAGAGAGAGAAATAAAGAGAGAGAGAGAGAAATAGAGAGAGAAAAACAACAAGGAATACTGATGGTGTTCGTATCTCTTATTATTTCTATCTTTCTTTCTTTCTTTCTTTCTTTCTTTCTTTCTTTCTTTCTTCTTTCTTCTTTCTTTCTTTCTTTTTTCTTTCTTGCTTTCTTCTTTCTTTCTTTCTTTCTTTCTTTCTTACTTTTTTACTTTTTTACTTACTTACTTTCTTTCTTCCTTCTTTCTTTCATTCTTTCATTCTTTCTTTCTTTCTTTCTTTCTTTCTTCTTTCTTCTTTCTTTCTTTCTTTTTTCTTTCTTGCTTTCTTCTTTCTTTCTTTCTTTCTTTCTTTCTTACTTTTTTACTTTTTTACTTACTTACTTTCTTTCTTCCTTCTTTCTTTCATTCTTTCATTCTTTCTTTCTTTCTTTCTTACTTACTTACTTTCTTTCTTTCTTTCTTTCTTACTTACTTACTTTCTTTCTTTTTTTTCTTACTTCCTTTCTTCCTTCCTTTGTTTCTTTCTTTCTTTCTTTCTTTCTTTCATTCTTTCATTCTTTCTTACTCTTACTCTTACTCTTACTCTCTTACTCTTACTCTTAGTAGTAGTAGTAGTAGTAGTAGTAGTAGTAGTAGTAGTAGTAGCAGTAGTACTAGTAGTAGTAGTAGTAGTAGTAGAAGTAGTAGTAATAGTAGTAGTAGTAGTAGCAATAGTAGTAATAGTAAGATAGATAGACAGAAGAAGATAGGTTAATGGAAGAAGTATTAGAATGAGTTAATACAGAAGAGTAATAGTAATTTGAGGAAAAAATGACTTATAAAGTCCCCCAAATTAGTATTTCTCCTAAGGTAAACAAATGAAGTGATGTTGTATGAGGCATGAAAGACAAGTGTATTACACAATGTAGGTTATGTAGTTATGTTGTTGTTTGTACAATCGTGTATTACACAATGTAGGTTATGTAGTTATGTTGTTGTTTGTACAATCAAGAAACAAAGGCTTAGTGATTGTTAGTGATGGTGGTATGTGAAAAAGTTCGCGTAAAAATGACCATATCACATGGCATATAGTGGGTGTGCATGTTGGTGAGAAGGCATGTTCACACAAGACAAATCAAACAATGAGTGTGTTTGGATGTGTGGGGATGTATGAAAAGATGTGTGAATGTCTATTTGAATGTATGGAAACAAATTGTTGGTCATGTGAGTGAGAATGGGATAAGATAGATATATGTAGTTGGAAATGTTTTGTGCACGTGAGTCTGTGTCTGTTATGTATCAGTCTCTCTTATTCTATTATCCTCACTGTTTCTATGTGTGTGCATGTCGTGTTCAAATGGGATGTAAGTGCGTGTGTTTGTGTATGTATTGTGTTCGTTTCTGTCTGACCGTCCTGAATTCTATCTGCCTATTCTGCCTATCAGAAAATTTACGTTGGAATCTTGTCGATCGCGCGTCCGCGTCGGCAAGTCTAAAAACGAAGGTTGAGTAGCCAGGGAGAAGCAGGGACTGTCCAGGTTGTCGCAGGTTCGATTGCTGCTTAGTCGAAGCCGAAGCCGAAGCTGAAGACGAAGCCGAGCCGAAGCCGAAGACGAAGCAGAGCCGAAGCCGAAGACGAAGCCGAAGCTGAAGCCGAAGCCGAAGACGAAGACGCCGAAAGCCGAAGCTGAAGCCGAAGCCGAAGCCGGAGACGAAGCCGAAGCCGAAGCCGAAGCCGGAGACGAAGCCGAAGCCGGAGACGAAGCAGGAGACGAAGACGCCGAAAGCCGAAGCTGAAGCCAAAGCAGAAGCTGAAAGCGGAAGCAGAAGCTTGTCTTCGAACGAAATGTTGAAGTCGTGGTGTTGATGGTTAAGACGTGAAGGGGTCGTCGGTGTTTCCACAGGGACCAAGGGGCAGTCGTTGCAGTCCAGATCGCAGTTTTTCCGCGTGTGCTGACAGGTTCATTTCTTCCGTAGTAGTGTACAGGTTCAGTTGTTTCGAAGCAGTTGACAGGTTCAGTTGTTTCAAGGCAGTAGACAGGTTCAGTTGTTCCAATGCATTAGACAGGTTTAGTTGTTCCAAGGCAGTAGACAGGTTCAGTTGTTCCAAGGCAGTAGACAGGTTCAGTTGTTCCAAGGCAGTACACAGGTTCAGTTGTTCCAAGGCAGCAGACAGGTTCAGTTGTTTCGAAACACAGGTTCAGTTCTTCTGAAGCAGCTGACAAGTCCAATCTTCCGAGTCGTAGTTGGCACGGTCGCCATCGCGGTTCAGTAACGGATAAAGCCATGAGTAAAAAAAAATCAATCTTTCCAAGAAAAATTCAGTTTTCTTTCCTCCTGGGGGCGCAAGGCCATAACCTGTTATGACCAGATCTCAGACAAGCAGAGAGATCAGATCATGTTATTAGTAATCAACCGGTTTCAACGCAGAGTAACCCTGGAGGATGAAGGATGACTTTAATGAGTCTCAGATTGTCAGATAATGAACGAGAAACAGCTCAACCAAAAGGTTGATTAAAAGGTCCAAATGCAAACGGTATTACTCCGTTTACTCATGTTATGAATAAATCGTTAATGCCATTATTAATAGTTGGAATGGCGATATATTGCTAATCGGATCAGGAAGTCCTAATCGTTAATAATTATTATTATGTATTGGCATCCGGGACAGGAAGTCCTTATCGTTAATAATTATTCTATCTTACCGTGAAAATATACAATATTGAGAAAATATGTTAGAGGGTAATGTACCAAATATGTGTACATATATTGAACATATCATATCATATAAAAAATATGGTAAAACAAGAAAGCCTTGCATGGGCGGCCTCTGTGCATGAAGAAGCTGGGGCATTATGGCTCAAGACGGAGCTATGTGCAAGGCTGCATGCAAGAAGTTTCATCATACTGTGCAGAAGGAGGTCTTGGAAAGGATACGCCACAATTGGCCTGTGGGTCCTTTCAAAGGTCTGCTCCATACGAGCAAATACAAGGAGGAGCTCCGCAACCTTTTTCAGCGTAATAAGAAGGCTTATGAGATGAAGGGGTGGACGGATCCGGCGGAGGCACCTTACAAGAAAGGTGAGTGGGAAAAGTACACCGTCTGGAATCCAATCAATTCGGATCCGGGGGATGCTGCGGTTTCGTATTCAAGGGACGAACCTGTGAAGTGGGGCCATCCTATGGAGGATTCCTCTTGGGCATACAAGGGAACGGCGGCGAGCTCAAGTGATAGTCGAGAGCGAGCAAGGTCGGCTGAACGACGCAGTCGTTCACGATCTCGGGATCGTCGAAGCGATGGTGGTCGTCACGATCGAGGATCGGGAGGTCGATCTCGTCATGATAGTGACCGGGGAGGCTACGATCGAGAGCGTCGGAGCTCGAGGGAGCGTGTACGGTCACCGCCGCGAGATCGGGATCGAGAACGATCAAGGTCGAGGGAGCGTACCATCTCAAATCGGTACCCACAAGAGGGTACTGGTATGGGGAATACCCCTTATGCTGGTGCAAATGCTTATGAGGGGGGTCAGGGAAACTTTCCCCCAATACAATTGCAGTCGGCGACGGGAGGCGCCGGTATTTATTATACCCAGGTGCCGGTGCAACAGATTCCGGTGGGGTACGGGCAACCGGTGCAGCAGTATTGTGCGCCACAGCCACAGGTGGCCTCATATGTTCCAATGCAATATGTTCCGCCTCCACCTTTTCAACCTTCGGGGGGAACGGCGGGGAACCAAGGATCGCCGGGAATGCAGTTGCAGTCGCAACAGCAAGTTCAGGGTATGGCGTTTGGGATAACGCTGATGGACACTCTGATGGGTGTGCAGGACAAGGCTCAGGAACTGCGGGCTCGGGAGCAACTAATGCAGGAGCCGCAACTAGTGCCTGACTCGGAAGTTGGGACGGGAGAGTCGGGTGAGTTGCCTGTCGGCCACGGAGGCGACCAGGTTGCTCATAACTTGGCATGTGATAATAGGACTCGCGAAAGGACGCAGCGGGTTGAGGGACCGATGTTAGGATTGGCCTCGGAGGGCCAGGATAGGCAGGATATAAAGGTTGAGAACCTTGATAGTCACAGGGACACTGTGCGTCCAGTGATTAATAGAGGTATGGACCTTGATAATGTTGTCGCGGCGAACGCGCTGAAGGATAAATATGTTGGTGGTTACAAAGCACTTTCAACGGACGGGTGTGGACCGGGCAAAGCTGAATTGCATTTGCTTTTCACTAAAATTTTTATTGAAGATGTACAGCAGGAATGCATTGTTGGAAATGATACAATGGCATCTCTGAATGTGCTCGGTAAAGAGTTTATTGAACTGTGGGGCAAAGAGCCATGATTCAGGCACGGGTTTCGGCCGTGTCGAGGACGAGTGAAGGGAGTGGGCGGCATGACAGTGATATCCGGATCAGTCATGCTTACCTTCCTTTTGAAGGACTGACAGTCTTTCTCTCACAGATTTTGATCGTCCCAGCATTTGCTGGTGGTCTCCTGTTGGGGCTGAGGAGTTTGAAGCGGATGAATGCTCGGATCTATACGGATTTGAACGTGGTGCAGTACGGTGGATCCGAGGTGGCTCCCCGGTACGAGGTGGTACCATATGAACCTTTACGGCGAGGTAGCCGGTGTTGCTGGAGCACACATTGTGAATGTGAGTGTCACGTCAGTCGTCGTGTCCGTGGAGGGCGTGGAGCCTTCTGTCACTCCCCACATTCAGGAGCCTGTCACAGCCTCGTTCTTCCATGTATGCACACTAGAGTCGGGGGACTCTGAGGATGTGAGGGTGGTCGGTGACAGTTTTGACGACACGAGTCGGGAGACGGAATATGTCATTGCCACAACCTCTGGCTGGGCCTATACGAACCCACGCGATTTGAGAATCGCGAATGTGGTGTGTAGGGATTCCGCAGAGGATGAGGCGGTGTTGACCGCAATAGAGGAGAGGTTGGAACACCACTATGCAGCAAGAGAGGAATTGCTATGGGGTAAGATCGCGGGCATGGAGGATGCTGGTGATCAACACGTCTATATTGACTTGCATTCGACCACTATGTCACATATGGCCATTGGTGTGGAATGTTACCCAACATAAGTTGCCGGTCAAGCAGCCTAAGCCTATTGTGGAGGCTTTCCTGAAGAGTCACTGGGATGATAAACTATTCTTTCCTAAGGGAGTCAAGGCCATTAAGGAGGTCTTGAAGGCCCGGTTGGCGGTGGGCACTAGGACGGAAATGTGGTGGCAGGATATTGAAGATCACCTCATTGATGATCCGATTCCGATACCGCATAGAGGTCATAAGTTGATCTTGGCTTTGCGGTTGGGAACGAAGGAAAGGCGTTAGCTTACGGAGCTAAGCTGGCTCAGCGAGATATGGCAGGAGTCCGTACGCAGGCCTTTTCTTGGATCACGGGAATATATCATCGCACACATGCGATGCAATATGCGATCATCATAGATCATTTAGCACAGCTTGCTCAATGGAAGAGTAAGGAGGAGACACGGTACCATGGACAATAGTACGTGAGGATGAGCGGCCGATACCGATGGAGGATGTGGCACAGCTGTCACGCAAAGCTTGTCCGAAGGAGATCGAAGAAGCAAGGATAGCGGCGGAAAAGGCTATCGAGGAAAAGTATAGTACTTGGGAGGGTACTATGAGGGAGCGAGATGCGCTCAAGGAAATATTGGAAGATAATATGGAGGTTTTGGGCCTCTTGAAGCCGGGTCTGTTCGAGGTTACGAGGCTAGCTTCGGGCGGAAACCGGGTGAGGACGTGGTGGGTCACAGGAGACCGTCACGCATGAGCTATCATGAGGATCGAATGGCTCGGGAGATTACGCAAGAACTATTGGAAAAGGATATTATTGAAGCACGCCTGTCGGAGGTGTCTTCATCTGTGCGTATGGCACCCAAACCGGATGGGTCCCTACGTATGTGTATCAACCATTACAGGATCAATAAGATTTTGAAGCAGATTGAAACCCCGGTACCGGATCTCTGGAAAGGAATCAATCGGCTTAAGCATGCCAAAGTTTATACGACGTTGGATCTTAAGAGTGGATTTTGGCAGATCCCTCTTGATGAATCGTGTCGATATCTTACAGCATTCATTGTCGGAATGACCACATATGTTTGGAATGTGTTGCCAATGTGGCTTAAATGCTCACCGGGACTATTCCAACATGCCATGACTAAGATGCTCGGGAAAGAGTATGACGATGCAGGGACGGTGGCCCGTCTTGGGATGACGGAGGACTATGCGTTCGGTTATATAGATGATATAATCATTTATTCAGAAAGTATGGAAAAGCACGTGGAGCACGTGAAGGACGTCTTACGACGTATCAGCGCATTTGGATTGCGGCTGAATGCGAAAAGTGTGATTTTGCTCAAAGGAAGATACAGTATTTAGGGTATGAGATCTCCGAGGGTCGCTGTGCCATTGCTCAGAAGAAGAGGAACTATGTGGCGTCAATGCCAACGCCACAGACTAGGACGGACCTACATTCATTTATATCGCTAGCTCAATATTACGGGGAGTTTATTCCGGGATTCGCAGAACGGGCAGATGGCCCGTGGCCCGAGGAGGTCAATCGGGTCATAGTGGAACTCAATGATGAGATCTCTAAGCATCCAAGACAAGGAGGACGAGTTCTTATGCTGCCTGATTGGAAGGAGCAGTTTGTGCTGGACACGGACGCGTCAGCATACGCTGTGGGGGCAGTGCTTCAGCAGATGGACAGACAGGTCCATTGGGCAACTGCGGCCGGTGATGTTCATCAGCCGACAGCTAATTCCGGAGGAAAGAGAATACTGTACTAGGCAGCGGGAAGCGCTTGCTATAGTATGGGCTTTTCAAAGGTTGCGGGAGTACCTTTGGGGTACACCCAACATCTTGGTGAGAAGGGATCACCACAACCTACAATGGCTCATGTCGGGAGACCATACGGGTAGGTTGGCAAGGTGGCAGTTGGAATCGGCGGAGTATGACTTCACCATCCATTACATCAAGGGCAAGAGGAATGTTGTCCCTGATTTCTGCTCTCGTTATGAGGACAAGAGTGGACAGAAGGAGAAGGCTGTAGATGACTTGCAGCGTCGCAACACAGTTCGAGAGGTGCGGATGGCGCAGTTCGAATTTCGCACGCCGGGAGCGGTGTTGGCGATCATGGGACATGATGTGGTCCTCCACGAGTGGGAGGTACAGGGGGCGGAAAATGCCAAGCTGCCATCGGGGCTTTGGTATCACCCGTTCACTCATAACAATTATCAACGCGACACGCGTAGCGAGGAAGTGGCTGCTGTGGAAGCAGTCGAAGTGGCAGCACAGGAAAAATGCGAGTCTTGTTACTCGCAAATAGCCAGGGAGGCTTGTGAGGACATTCTATGGGCGGAAGCCAGGACCACCGATAGGGATGAGGAGGAGGAAGTTAGAGATGGACGGCACGGTGCCTTTAACGCGGCCTTGCTGCCGAAGGGCCCGATGTGTCTCAGTCTGGAGGATGAGGAAAGAGTTAAAAACGAACATCTCTTTCAACTACCGGAAACACATCCGGACAAGGTTTGATTCCAGTTGGAGACTGACACGGCAGTCAGACTGGCGTCGGTGGAAACTTTTCAGACTTTCACTAAGGAAAATGCGGAATATAAGGAGTTACGGGAACATCTTGCTAATCCTCAAGCTAGACCTAAGGACAACGAGATACGGAAGCTCAAACGAAGGATGGAATTTATGCCAATGAGACTCCCCGAGAAGGATCATCTCGGACAGAGGTGCAAATTTTGCGAATCAGGTCTCGCAAAGGATTGCCAAGTTCTTTGGGTTTGATTGGCAGTATGTAAGTGCTTTTAACCCAATGGCCAACGGTAAAATTGAGCGAGTACAAAGGACGCTTAAGGCAGCGTTGAAGACTTATTGCAAAAATAGTCAGCTCAATTGGATATACGTTGTGCCTATGTTTACGTTTGCCATTAACAATTTAGCTTCGGCGTCGTTAGGGCCCGGCACATGCGCGGGGTGTGAGTCCGCATCAGGTGGTATATGGGAGAGCGTTGAACACACCAACCGTGAGCTGTTGTTTCCACCCGATAAGTGGGAGCCGTGTGAGCTGTTAGGGGTTTGATTACAAGCTATTGCAGCAGCTCGTAGTGCGATCGAGAAGTGTCGGGAGACGCTGAGAGAAATGCAGCGGGAACAGGAATTGGGCAAGTACTCTCATGTAGAGTATAAGGAAGGGGATACAGTCCTGTTGTATGTTCCAACGGTACCGAAGGGGGTATCAGTCAAGTTCTACGATAAGTGGCATGGGCCATTTAAGATTGTGCGGCAGACAGGTGCGTACAATTATAAGATAGCGCCTACGGGGGCACGAGGAAGGGAACAGATTGTTCATGTGCGGCGATTGGCCAAGTTTAGTCCTTATTTGCTGGAGGACGAGAACGAGGAGCAAGCGCATATGTTTTTTATAACATAAAAAGAAATGTAAGTGTGCGGCCGGTTTAAAAATAATAAAACATATACAGTTAAATTCTTCAGATCACCCTGATTCAGAATCTGCAATCGATTTAAAATTATTTTTAGCAGTTTTGACAAACGAAGCATTTGAAGTTGTAAAAAAAGTCACCATTTCTTGTACAATTTCGGAAACTTTGTCAAAAAGACAGGTCGGGCCGTAATTTTTTTGCTGATTCGATGTGGTGAAAAAATGGTTTGCAACCATGATTATGATTAAATAATCTGTTTTTGCTTGTTATTTTCTTAGCGTTTGAACTATCGAACGTAATACAATGCATCTCGATAAATAATTTGATTGAATTTTGAGAAAATTTTAACATCTCTGAGACACACAGAGTCGGCCGGAAAACAGTCCCTTAAGGGCAGCTGAACAAGGAAATAAAAATTTATTTCTAAAACAGTTAGCGGTCCTACAGCTCCTAAATAGGTTGGGGGAGTCCTAAAACATTGTACCTTCAAATCTACGTAGTTTTTGTTAAAAAATCACACGAACTCTTGGATTTGCATGCCTCCAGGAATGAAGCAGGCACATCCCATTCTCAGTATATGTCAGTGAGACATGATTACACTAAAAAAACTGTAGGAGCAAGGTCAAGGAAAAAATATACAGGCATGTGTAGGTCAGACACGTGAAGTTATGAAAACCCACTTTTTGGTTTGTAGCTTCTAGGCAAAATGAACAAAAATCCTTTGGTGGAGCTTTACTTTATGGTTGTGAAAGACGATTCCAATACTTAAAATTCTTAAAACTGATGAATACTAAGATGTATATGGCCCCAAAACCAGAAAAATGCTGGTTTTGTGATTTTGAGTTTTTGCATTCCACAGACATTTACAAATAACACAAAGTTGGAGAAACACGTTTAATGATAGTACAAAACGCTTCACGTATTCATCTGTGCAAGAAACTTTAAATAGAAATAATACTCAAACTTTAACTACCAAATTTGAGATTTTCGTGTTTCGGCAAAAAAATTAGGTGGTTTTCTCCTAGCTGGTTTGTAGCCTACAAGTAAAAGTATCAAGAGATATTTTGTATAAATAATCAAAAACACTCAAGGTTACTGTGTATATACTTGGATAGCTTTAACATGCTTTGTGGTCAAAGATAGCTGATGCACTCAGGGAACCCTTCACTCTGGCATCTTTTCCTAGACCGACCGGCCCCGACACCCACCACAAAAAATGATTGAGTTCCCGGGATTTTTTTCTAAAAAATGGTGAAAAAGCTACAAAAATTAAGGAACCTCTGTATAAAAGGCATTTATTGCTTTAAAAAAATCATTGTCAAATATCAAAGATCAACACCTATATTGTGGTCGACACTAAAAAAACATATCATTGTCACTTTTCCCCCTTGATATTTTTAATTTCCGGATGTTATCCTTAAGCCGACGGAAGCAGTACAGGGCCGTAAGGGTACGATATGGAAGAAACCGTGGATAGCCGGCAAAGATGTGGCTAAGATCGCATGGCAGGTAGATAAATTCTATCTATGTCGACCGCATGAGGATACGGTTATGGATAAGGATTTCGATCATTTCTTTTTAATGCAAGTTACATATGTACAACCCAAAACACGGGTACGAGCTGCGTTGGGGTTGGCACCAACAATGCAGTTTTGGAGAAGTAAGAGTGAGGTCGAGCTCACGCGGGATAGGATCTTTGCACCAGTGTTTCGAGACGGGGAAGGCTTGGAACAATGGGATGCGTCCATCGAGAAAGACGACGAGGATTTCACAAGTTGGACAGTGCAGCTGATGCCGAGAGTAGTTCTGGACTCATCATCGGATATGCAGTTTGATTTGACGGAGGAACTTCCGCCGTAGTAGGATTCCGCTTCGCATATGGGACGAGGTCCAGAGTGCGGGTATATCATTTTTACTGGTGGGTGCACCGAAGTGTGATAAGGAAGTTGCGGCGAAAAAGAGGCACTGAGACCAAAACAGGCACCGCTCGCAACAGAAGAGCACAAAGATCGTGGAAGACCGTGACCGCGGAAGCGAGCCAAAACGTGACATTATGCATCGGATTGCAATCGGGAGTCTGATGTCGCTTACGGATCATCAGCTACTTTTTCTGAAGTCTCGACAGAAGGGCCCCCGGAAGATCAAGAGATAGCATTTATATTCGATGCCAGAGGAAGGAAGAGCTGAAGCTCGTGGGCACGAGTTCTCACGGATGAGACTCGCGTGGCACTGGACGTGGACAAATTATTTTTACTTATTCGACAGCCGGAATGCCTTATGTCATGTGTCGGTCGGTCAAGAGCGCCTTCGAATGAGAAATCAGTCTTCGGCGTGGGGGTCGACCGCTTGCGACGGCTTCCCCCCAAGGGTGAAAAGGGATTCAAGTGTCGGCCGGCCCGCACAATACATAGTGGCATTGAGTGTCGTCCGGCTTGTCGTTACTTGACTCTTATGCTTGGTCTCAGTGCCACTCTCCAGGCGTTGAGCCTGCGGTGACGACTAACTGTCAGAGTAGCTGTTCCTGTTACAGGGATAGTACAGAGTTAAGCGCTGCCAAGGCTCATAACCCACTGGACCACGAGAGGATCGTACTTTACTTTATTAGAGATGGACAATACTGAACACGTCACTAAGCGCCATCGTGACCCGGCCCAAAACGCCAAAGCTTTGAATTCACCGTTACACTTAGAGTGATATAGGTAACTTTCAAATAGGTAATTGTCATTGGGGTGGGACGGTATCACTAAATATTAATACATTATTATATTAATAAATTGTCCATTGTGTTAGTCAAGACTTACAAAAAAAATTTATTCGAAGTAAGATGTTAAGCGTAAAAGAAAAAAGCAGTCACAGTTTAAAGTTATGCAGAGGCCCGATGCAGTATAACGTCATACCGAGGACAACCTTAAAAATATAGTAGTAATTGTAAATTGCGGGACGGCTAATAAAATCTTTCAATAAATACATTTAATGGCAATATATATCTTACGCTGTACACTTATTAAAACTGTTCGCGTAAAAAAACTGTGACATACTTATACTACAGATGACCACTAGGAAGTGGCACAAAAAATCTTTGGAGGAGGAGGTCTTCTTGGTGATTTTTTGAGGGAGGGGGTAGGGACGGGGAGAGGAGGGTATGGGAAAGTGCGCAACTGGTTTCTTCTATTGCCAGTGCCAATCTACAAGGTTGAAAGTGAATACACGAACAAGTCACATCTGGGGTGACCATGCGATTTTTTTTTTGGGGGGGGGGGGTGGGCGTTGGATTTGTGTAGGGTTGCTTTGCTCGCCTATTAGCCTTCCGTCTTGCGTCGCAGCTGCAGCAACGTGTCCACCACTGCGGTCATGTTCTTAGCCTGCCATGCACAAAGACATACGTTACTCCTAGGAGAAATGAGACCAGCGAGCAAAAAGGCGGTAGGTAGGAGATAGATAGATAGGTAGGTAGGTAGGTAGGTAGGTAGATAGGTAGGTTAGTAGGTAGGTAGGTAGGTTGGTAGGTAGGTAGGTAGGTAGATAGGTAGATAGATATAGATAGATAGATAGATAGATAGATAGATAGATAGACAGACAGACAGATAGATAGATAGATAGATAGATAGATAGATAGATTAGATAGATTAGATTAGATAGATTAGATAGATAGATTAGATAGATAGATTAGATAGATAGATTAGATAGATAGATTAGATAGATAGATTAAATAGATAGAATAGATAGATAGATTAGATAGATAGATTAGATAGATAGAATAGATAGATTAGATAGATAGATTAGATAGATAGATTAGATAGATAGATTAGATAGATTAGATAGATAGATTAGATAGATAGATTAGATAGATAGATTAGATAGATAGATTTAGATAGATAGATTAGATAATTAGATTAGATAGATTAGATTAGATAGATTAGATAGATAGATAGATAGATAGATAGATA
>WBZZ01006248.1:97500-107500 GCA_019918135.1 Paulinella micropora
ATCTGGGCCCTGTCGCCAGTTCGATTCCCGTCGGTGCCACCAGTATTTTCATTGAACGTAACGATCCGTCTGGACCAGTATTTTCATTGAACATACCGGCCCGTCTGGAAGTGTTGGAACTGCCCTTGCGGGGGTGTCATTAGAGCTTATCGTCAATTCTTCGTACTCCCCTCACGGGTGAGACGATGGAGGCGCATGTGCAGAAATGCATCAGCCATTGACAGAGAAGCACTATTATTATTATTATTATTATTATTAGGGAGTACATAGGCCATCGGTCCTTTCCATGGGCTGATTGGTATAAAGCTCCTAGAGTAATGTTCTATGCCGTCACTTCCTTTATTCCACCAATTGGTGTGGAGACTTTCCTTATGGAATGGAGGACTGGATGCACATGGCCTTTTGGCTCAGCAATTGGCAGGAGATACACTATTATTATTATTATTATTATTATTATTGTTATTATGGACACCGTGATAGCCCAGTGGTCAAGTTCTACCATCTGGGCCCTGTCGCCAGTTCGATTCCCGTCGGTGCCACCAGTATTTTCATTGAACATACCGGTCTATTTCTGGACCAGTATTTTCATTGAACATACCGGCCCGTCTGGAAGTGTTGGAACTGCCCTTGCGGGGGTGTCATTAGAGCTTATCGTCAATTCTTCGTACTCCCCTCACGGGTGAGACGATGGAGGCGCATGTGCAGAAATGCATCAGCCATTGACAGAGAAGCACTATTATTATTATTATTATTATTATTATTATTATTATTATTATTATTATTATGGACACCGTGATAGCCCAGTGGTCAAGTTCTACCATCTGGGCCCTGTCGCCAGTTCGATTCCCGTCGGTGCCACCAGTATTTTCATTGAACATACCGGTCCGTCTGGAAGTGTTGGAACTGCCCGTGCGGGGGTGTCATTAGAGCCTATCGTCAATTCTTCGTACTCCCCTCACGGGTGAGACGATGGAGGCGCATGTGCAGATTTGCATCAGCCATTGACAGAGAAGCACTATTGTTATTATTATTATTATTATTATTATTATTATTATTATTGAACATACCGGTCCGTCTGGAAGTGTTGGAACTTCCCTTGCGGGGGTGTCATTAGAACCTATCGTCAATTCTTCGTACTCCCCTCACGGGTGAGACGATGGAGGCGCATGTGCAGATTTGCATCAGCCATTGACAGAGAAGCACTATTATTATTATTATTATTATTATTATTATTATTATTATTATTATTATTATTGAACATACCGGTCTATTTCTGGACCAGTATTTTCATTGAACATACCGGCCCGTCTGGAAGTGTTGGAACTGCCCTTGCGGGGGTGTCATTAGAGCTTATCGTCAATTCTTCGTACTCCCCTCACGGGTGAGACGATGGAGGCGCATGTGCAGAAATGCATCAGCCATTGACAGAGAAGCACTATTATTATTATTATTATTATTATTATTATTATTATTATTATTATTATTATTATTATTATTATTATTATTATTATTCAGCCCATGGCCTTACGGCGTTAAACTGTGATGCCAATCCATAACCATTCGGTAGTATGCTGGGGAGGAGGATCGTTGAGGCCTCATAAAGATCTTTAACTCCGCCATGCTGGTTGGTAGCCCAGGACCCAGTTGTCTGCCAAATTGTTATGGATGGGGTTTTGAAGCAGTTCTAGCCGCCATGCTTGGTGTATGCACTTGCACATTCGGCGACGTTTTGCAAGAGGTTACTGGAACTGCGGAGTAACCTTGGCTTAGTGCGGTCTTGCCCTCAGGAGCTCCATCGGTGGCCTTGCTTACCAGTCGAGAGACTGGCCAGCAAAGGGGTATTGGAGGACCTCGAACAAGGGTATTGGAGGCTTATGTCCGGACACGGATCGTGCCATGCAGCTGCATCAGTACGCCTTAGAGAAACAATATTATTATTATTATTATTATTATTATTATTATTATCATCACCATCATCATGAATAATAATAATAATAATAATAATAATAATAATATAATAGTGCTTCTCTGTCAATGGCTGATGCATTTCTGCACATGCGCCTCCATCGTCTCACCCGTGAGGGGAGTACGAAGAATTGACGATAAGCTCTAATGACACCCCCGCAAGGGCAGTTCCAACACTTCCAGACGGGCCGGTATGTTCAATGAAAATACTGGTCCAGAAATAGACCGGTATGTTCAATGAAAATACTGGTGGCACCGACGGGAATCGAACTGGCGACAGGGCCCAGATGGTAGAACTTGACCACTGGGCTATCACGGTGTCCAAAATAATAATATAATAATAATAATAATAATAATAATAGTGCCTCTCTGTCAATGGCTGATGCATTTCTGCACATGCGCCTCCATCGTCTCACCCGTGAGGGGAGTACGAAGAATTGACGATAAGCTCTAATGACACCCCCGCAAGGGCAGTTCCAACACTTCCAGACGGGCCGGTATGTTCAATGAAAATACTGGTCCAGAAATAGACCGGTATGTTCAATGAAAATACTGGTGGCACCGACGGGAATCGAACTGGCGACAGGGCTCAGATGGTAGAACTTGACCACTGGGCTATCACGGTGTCCATAATAATAATAATAATAATGATAATAATAATGATAATGATAAAGATAATGATGATAATAATAATAAATAATAATAATAGTGTATCTCCTGCCAATTGCTGAGCCAAAAGGCCATGTGCATCCAGTCCTCCATTCCATAAGGAAAGTCTCCACACCAATCGGTGGAATAAAGGAAGTGACGGCATAGAACATTACTCTAGGAGCTTTATACCAATCAGCCCATGGAAAGGACCGATGGCCTATGTACTCCCTAAATAATAATAATAATAATAATAATAATAATAATAATAATAATAATAGTAGTAGTAGTAGTAGTAATAGTAATAGTAGTAATAATAATGAAAATAATAATAATAATAACAATAATAACAACAATAATAATAATAATAATAATCATAATAATAATATAATAGTAATAGTGCTTCTCTGTCAATGGCTGATGCATTTCTGCACATGCGCCTCCATCGTCTCACCCGTGAGGGGAGTACGAAGAATTGACGATAGGCTGTAATGACACCCCCGCAAGGGCAGTTCCAACACTTCCAGACGGACCGGTATGTTCAATGAAAATACTGGTCCAGACGGACCGGTATGTTCAATGAAAATACTGGTGGCACCGACGGGAATCGAACTGGCGACAGGGCCCAGATGGTAGAACTTGACCACTGGGCTATCACGGTGTCAATAATAATAATAATAATAATAATAATAATAATAATAATAATAATAATAATAATAATAATAATAATAATAATAATAATAATAATAATAACTAGGGGCTGACACCTGCAAGGATGGTTTGCGGTGCGCTTCGCGACCCCCCCCCCCCCCCCCCCCCCTTCCTATTCCCAAGGTCGCTTTCCTCTCATTCTCACATGCACAAGTTATACAGCCTTGGAGCAATCTCAGCCATTCATTTTGGTACTACTTTGTCATTGGATTCTAATTTCATAATTTCAAATATATCCCTAAGAAAGAGCTCGTGACAAGCTTGCCAAAACACAAAAAAATCAGCCTCTAAGCCCCTCTGGCACAACTCTTAGCCTTGGCGCATTCTCAGCCATTCATCTTGGCACTACTTTGCCATAATCTTCGTAAATCTCTTTTTGGACTGGTTCACTACCTAGAGCGCGTCCGAGGTTGTGAAAACCAAAAAATCAGCCTCTCAACCCTTCTGGTACAACTTTGGGAGCCTTGGAGCATTCTCAGTCATTCATTTTGGCGCCGGCAAATCTGCTTCGGGTACGTACAATTGCTTGCGGGGCTGGGTTCCCGGGGGGAGAGGCCCCCCGGACCCTCCCTTTCCCCAGTCGACAGGGTACGTTCAATTGCCGGAGGTAACCGGCATAACCCTGCTGGCACAACTCTGAGAGGATTGGAGCATTCTCAGCCATTCATATTGGTGTCGTCGGATTCGCGTGGGGTACGTACAATTGCAGGGCTGTTGCAGGGCTGGGGTTCCCGAGGGGAGGGCCCCCTGGACCCCTCCTTCCCCGTCGACAGGGCGTTCAATGGCCGGAGGTACCGTTAAGTACTCCCAAGAAAATCAGGAATTTTGGGCATTCAGGACACTCCCATTACGCAAATATTTGCGTGAATTCCAAGAAAAACTATATCAGCATCAACATCGAGTCTGGGGCTAGCCACCCTGTCAATATGAGCTCCCAACTCCTCCTGGTTCCCACAAACCATGATTTATTGGGGCAGGGGGTGCAGAAAATAGGCACACACAAAAAAAAAAAAAGGAAAAAAAAAAAAAAAAAAAAAAAAAAAAAAAAGAACTTTGGCATTCAGGACACTGCCCTAACGCAAATATTTGCGCGAATTCCACACACACACACACACACACACACAAATCAGTATCAACATCGAGTCTGGAGCTGGCCACCCTGCAAATATGAACTCCCAACTCCTCCTGGTTTCCACAAACCATGATTTATAAGGACACAGGCGATTTGCAGGGTGGGTGGGGGGGGTACTCAATTTCCATTTTTCCCCTCCCCCCAAACCCCCCACCCCCTACTACTCCCAGAACCTTCCAGGGATAATAATAATAATAATAATAATAATAATAACGACAACAACAACAACAACAACAACATCAACAACAACAACAACAATAACAATAACAATAACAACAACAACAACAACAACAACAACAACAATAATAATAATAATAATAATAATAATAATAATAGTGCTTCTCTGTCAATGGCTGATGCATTTCTGCACATGCGCCTCCATCGTCTCACCCGTGAGGGGAGTACGAAGAATTGACGATAAGCTCTAATGACACCCCCGCAAGGGCAGTTCCAACACTTCCAGACGGACCGGTATGTTCAATGAAAATACTGGTCCAGACGGAGCGGTATGTTCAATGAAAATACTGGTGGCACCGACGGGAATCGAACTGGCGACAGGGCCCAGATGGTAGAACTTGACCACTGGGCTATCACGGTGTCCACAATAATAATAATAATAATAATAATAATAATAATAATAATAATAATAGTGCTTCTCTGTCAATGGCTGATGCAAATATGCACATGCGCCTCCATCGTCTCACCCGTGAGGGGAGTACGAAGAATTGACGATAGGCTCTAATGACACCCCCGCAAGGGCAGTTCCAACACTTCCAGACGGACCGGTATGTTCAATGAAAATACTGGTGGCACCGACGGGAATCGAACTGGCGACAGGGCCCAGATGGTAGAACTTGACCACTGGGCTATCACGGTGTCCAAATAATAATAATAATAATAATAATAGTGCTTCTCTGTCAATGGCTGATGCATTTCTGCACATGCGCCTCCATCGTCTCACCCGTGAGGGGAGTACGAAGAATTGACGATAAGCTCTAATGACACCCCCGCAAGGGCAGTTCCAACACTTCCAGACGGGCCGGTATGTTCAATGAAAATACTGGTCCAGAAATAGACCGGTATGTTCAATGAAAATACTGGTGGCACCGACGGGAATCGAACTGGCGACAGGGCCCAGATGGTAGAACTTGACCACTGGGCTATCACGGTGTCCAATAATAATAATAATAATAATAATAATAATAATAATAATAATAATAATGATAATAATAGCCTACCTACCTACCTACCTACACCTACCTACCTACCTACCTACACTTACCTACCTATCTATCTGTTAGAGCTTTTTATTCATCCATCTACCTACCTATCCGCTGTCCAGCGAGCAAAGTGGTGGCGGGATGGAATGGATGCCTATGTCCTCGGATTTGCAGCGCTGATAGACCATACATATCTACCTACCTAGCTACTGATCTAGTAAGCTGCCTATGTGTTGTAGAGCCTGATGGGTGCTGAGGAGTCGTCTACTAGCAAAGCCGAAGCTGACCCGGCACAGGCCGCGCGGGAGTTCGCGCAGGCCGCACAGGCAGCACACCTGCCGCACCCGCTAGAGGAACCCGACCCACAACCCATGCCGGTCCTCGCTCCAAGATATCACATATACAACGTCGTTCACGTTTATTTGCACATATCGATGTACGTGTACAAATGTATCGCCGACCACACAGCGCAGCCTATCCATACATACATACATACACACATACATACATACATACACACATACATACATACATACATACATACATACATACATACATACATACAGGACGAGGATGGAGACGTCAAAATGGTCGGGATCGACACCGTCGAGGTTTTCTTTCTCTTTTTCTTTTTCTTTTTCTTTCTCTTTCTCTTTTTCTTTCTCTTTTTCTTTCTCTTTTTCCTTCTCTTTTTCTTTCTCTTTTTCTTTCTCTTTTTCTTTCTCTTTTTCTTTCTCTTTTTCTTTCTCTTTTTCTTTCTCTTTTTCGTTTTCTTCTTCTGTTTCTCTTTCTTCCTCTTTTTCACTCGGGAGAAGAAGTGGAGTTAGCTAGAACTACACACATACATACATAAATAGAAACCAGACAAACAGACATGCATGCATACATATTTACTTGTATACTTGCATACATTTATACATACATACATGGTTACAGACAGCAGAGCAGAAGGCGTTGCGTGACAAGAAGTGGGGCTCACTCGAGAACATACTCCACCGCACCAGGTCGCTCTCTCTCTCTCTCTCTCTCTCTCTCTCTCTCTCTCTCTCTTTCTCTCTCTCTTTCTCTCTTTCTTTCTCTCTTTCTTTCTCTCTCTCTTTCTTTCTTTCTTTCTTTCTTTCTTTATTTCTTTCTTTCTTTCTTTCTTTCTTTCTTTCTTACTTTCTTTCTCTCTCTCTCTCTCTCTCTCTCTCTCTCTCTCTCTCTTTCTCTTTCTCTTTCTCTTTCTCTTTCTCGTTCTCTTGCTCTCTCTCTCTCTTTCTTTCTCTCTCTCTCTCTATATATATATATTTATTATTATTATTATTATTATTATTATTATTATTATTATTAAGTGGCACCGCGATAGCCCAGTGGTTAAGGTCTACCATCTGGGACCTGTCGCCAGTTCGATTCCCGTCGGTGCCAGTATTTTCAAAGGATATTTTCTTTGAAAGTATTGGTCTGTCTGGAAGGCTTGGAGCTGCCTTGCGGGGGTGTCAGTAGAGCCTATCGTCAAATCTTCGTACTCCCCTCGCGGGTGAGACGATGGAGGCACATGTGCAGAAATGCATTCGCCATTGACCGAGAAGCACTATTATTATTATTATTATTATTATTATTATTATTATTATTATTATTATTATGGACACCGTGATAGCCCAGTGGTCAAGTTCTACCATCTGGGCCCTGTCGCCAGTTCGATTCCCGTCGGTGCCACCAGTATTTTCATTGAACATACCTGTCTATTTCTGGACCAGTATTTTCATTGAACATACCGGCCCGTCTGGAAGTGTTGGAACTGCCCTTGCGGGGGTGTCATTAGAGCTTATCGTCAATTCTTCGTACTCCCCTCACGGGTGAGACGATGGAGGCGCATGTGCAGAAATGCATCAGCCATTGACAGAGAAGCACTATTATTATTATTATTATTATTATTATTATTATTATTATTATTATTATTATTATTATTATTATTATTATTATTATTATTATTATTATTATTATTATTATTATGGACACCGTGATAGCCCAGTGGTCAAGTTCTACCATCTGGGCCCTGTCGCCAGTTCGATTCCCGTCGGTGCCACCAGTATTTTCATTGAACATACCGGTCCATCTGGAAGTGTTGGAACTGCCCGTGCGGGGGTGTCATTAGTGCCTATCGTCAATTCTTCGTACTCCCCTCACGGGTGAGACGATGGAGGCGCATATGCAGATTTGCATCAGCCATTGACAGAGAAGCACTATATTATATATATATATATTATATATATATATATATATATATATGGAAATAGATATCTGTGTTTCTATGTATGTATGAATGAATGTATGTATGAATGAATGGAAGTGGGGTTCGCTGGAGTCCATCCCCCATCGCACTAGGTCTCTCTCCCTCTCTCTCTCTCTCTCTCTCTCTCTCTCTCTCTCTCTCTCTCTCTCTCTCTCTCTCTCTCTCTCTCTCTCTCTCTCTCTCTCTCTCTCTCTCTCTGCTAGCCCGTTTGCGACGGCGGCTTTCGAGAAGGGGCCAGAGAACTTAGACTTCCTACAGGTAATGGCAACAACCATTGAGAAAGGGCAACAGAACGTAGACTTCCTAGAGGGGGGGGGGGGTGGTACACACACAATAGATAAATAGATAGATATATGGAGAAGACATACAGCATTCATAGCGCCATTTCACTTAGACTTGTTTACAGGTCAAGACACACAGCATTCATAGCGCCAGAGCAATCAGACTTGCTACAGGTAACCATAATAATGATAATTGAGAACGGGCCAGAGAACTTAGACTTCCTACAGGTCAAGACATAACTCATTCGTTTTTCCTACAAAGTTATTATTATTATTATTATTATTATTATTATTATTATTATTATTATTATTATTATTATTATTATTATTATTATTATTATTGATGGAGGCGCATGTGCATATTTGCATCAGCCATTGACAGAGAAGCACTATTATTATTATTATTATTATTATTATTATTATTATTATTATTATTATTATTATTATCATTATTATTATTATTATTATTATTATTATTGTTCTGTCGCCAGTTCGATTCCCGTCGGTGCCACCAGTATTTTCATTGAACATACCGATCCGTCTGGACCAGTATTTTCATTGAACATACCGGCCCGTCTGGAAGTGTTGGAACTGCCCTTGCGGGGGTGTCATTAGAGCTTATCGTCAATTCTTCGTACTCCCCTCACGGGTGAGACGATGGAGGCGCATGTGCAGAAATGCATCAGCCATTGACAGAGAAGCACTATTATTATTGTTATTATTATTATTATTACTATTATTATGGACACCGTGATAGCCCAGTGGTCAAGTTCTACCATCTGGGCCCTGTCGCCAGTTCGATTCCCGTCGGTGCCACCAGTATTTTCATTGAACATACCGATCCGTCTGGACCAGTATTTTCATTGAACATACCGGTCCGTCTGGAAGTGTTGGAACTGCCCTTGCGGGGGTGTCATTAGAGCCTATCGTCAATTCTTCGTACTCCCCTCACGGGTGAGACGATGGAGGCGCATGTGCAGAAATGCATCAGCCATTGACAGAGAAGCACTATTATTATTATTATTATTATTATTATTATTATTATTGGACACCGTGATAGCCCAGTGGTCAAGTTCTACCATCTGGGCCCTGTCGCCAGTTCGATTCCCGTCGGTGCCACCAGTATTTTCATTGAACATACCGGTCCGTCTGGACCAGTATTTTCATTGAACATACCGGTCCGTCTGGAAGTGTTGGAACTGCCCTTGCGGGGGTGTCATTACAGCCTATCGTCAATTCTTCGTACTCCCCTCACGGGTGAGACGATGGAGGCGCATGTGCAGATTTGCATCAGCCATTGACAGAGAAGCACTATTATTATTATTATTATTATTATTATTATTGTTGTTGTTGTTTTCTTAAGAAAAAACAAATTATTATTATTATTATTATTATTATTATTATTATTATTATTATTGGACACCGTGATAGCCCAGTGGTCAAGTTCTACCATTTGGGCCCTGTCGCCAGTTCGATTCCCGTCGGTGCCACCAGTATTTTCATTGAACATACCGGTCCGTCTGGACCAGTATTTTCATTGAACATACCGGTCCGTCTGGAAGTGTTGGAACTGCCCTTGCGGGGGTGTCATTAGAGCCTATCGTCAATTCTTCGTACTCCCCTCACGGGTGAGACGATGGAGGCGCATGTGCAGAAATGCATCAGCCATTGACAGAGAAGCACTATTATATTATTATTATTATTAATATTATTATTATTATTATTATTATTATTATTATTATTATTATTATTATTATTATTATTATTA
>WBZZ01006248.1:112500-117500 GCA_019918135.1 Paulinella micropora
GCTAGATTGTTGTGTATGTTGTGTTGCTTGTTTGGTCTATCTATCTATCTATCTATCTATCTATCTATCTATCTATCTATCTATCTATCTATCTATCTATCCATCTATCTATCTATCTATCTATCTATCTATCTATCTATCTATCTATCTATCTATCTATCTATCTATCTATCTATCCATCCATCCATCCATCCATCTATCTATCTATCTATCTATCTATCTATCTATCTATCTATCTATCTATCTATCTATCTATCTATCTATCTATCTATCTATCTATCTATCTATCTGTCTGTCTGTCTGTCTGTCTTGTCCAGGTACAAGCGGTTCAACATCGTCATCGCAGGTGCTCTCTCTCTCTCTCTCTCTCTCTCTCTCTCTCTCTCTCTCTCTCTCTCTCTCTCTCTCTCTCTCTCTCTCTCTCTCGTTCTATTTCTCTCTCTCTCTCTCTCTCTCTCTCGCTTTCTCTCTCTCTCTCTCTCTCTCTCTCTCTCTCTCTCTCTCTCTCTCGCTTTCTCTCTCTCTCTCTCTCTCCGCTTCTCTCTCTCTCTCTCTCTCTCTCTCTCCTCTCTCTCTCTTCTTTCTCTCTCTCCTCTCTCTCTCTCCTCCCCTCTCTCTCTCCTCTCCCTCTCTCTCTCTCCCTCCCTCTCTCTCTCTCTCTCCTCTCTCTCTCTCTCTCTCTCTCTCTCTCTCTCTCTATCTCTCTCTCTCTCTTTCTCTCTCTCTCTCTCCTCTCTCTCTCTCTCTCTCTCTCTCTCTCTCTCTCTCTCGCGCGCGGCGCACACACACACACACACACACACACTTTCTTACATCTCATCGCAAGTCTCTCTCCCCCCCCCCCCCCCCCCCCCCCCCCCCCCACCCCCCCCCCCCCCCCTCCCCCCCCCCCCCCGCCCCCCCCCCCCCCCCCCCCCCCCCCCCCCCCCCCCCCCCCCCCCCCCCCCCCCCCCCCCCCCCCCCCCCCCCCCCCCCCCCTCTCTCTCTATCTCTCAGACTCACACTGTTGTTGTTGTTGTTGTTGTTGTTGTTGTGCTTTGCGTCAGGTCTGGACAACATCGAAGCGCGCCAGTTCCTCAACTCCATGCTGCTGAGCTGCGTCGAGTAGCTCAATCTCTCTCCCTTCCCCCCCCCCCCCCCCTCTCTCTATATATATATATATATCTCCCCTTTCTTTCTTTCTTTCCTTCTTTCTTTTCTTTCTTGCTTTCTTTCTTTCTTTCTTTTCTTTCTTTCTTTTCTTTCTTTCTTTCTTTCTTGCTTTCTTGCTTTCTTTCTTTCTTTCTTCGATCTCTCTCTCTCTCTCTCTCTACCTACCTACCTACCCCCCCCCCCCCCTCCTCCTCCTCCGCCTCCTCGTCCTCTCTCTCTCTCTCTCTCTCTCTCTCTCTCTCTCTCTCTCTCTCTCTCTAGGATCGATATGTATGCTAGGTATATTAATTGTGTTCGTGTTATTTGCAAGTTTTATTGACGGCGACACCTGCATGAGCGATATGTATGGTATGCATGCATGGATGTGTGTGTTGTGGGCAGGTTTGACGAGGACGGCGAGATTGACTACGACACCGTCATTCCCATGATCGACGGCGGAACAACCGTCAGCACATAATACCTACACAATGTAGCCTGCACACAGCTTAGTCGTTTCCATCATCGACGGCGAAACAACCGTCAGCACATATCTACATGCATGCAGTGTAGCCTACATACAGCTCAGTCATGCCTGTGATCGACGGCGGAACAATCGTCAGCATATACCTGCATACGATAATAACCTACGTAAAGCTTAGTCATGGTCATGATTGACGGCGGAACAACCGTCTGCACATATACCTACATGCAACATGGTCATGCGACACAACCGTCAGTACATATACCTACAGCATGGTCATGCAACACAACCGTCAGCACGTATACGTACATACAGCATGGTCATGCGACACAGCCGTCAGTACATATACCTACACATATGCGACACAACCGTCAGCACAGACACGTACATACAGCACAACCATTCCCTTGATCGATGGCGACATAACCGTCAGCTCTCTCTCTCTCTCTCTCTCTCTCTCTCTCTCTCTCTCTCTCTCTCTCTCTCTCTCTCTCTCTCTCTCTCTCTCTTTTCTGCGCAGGGGTTCAGTGGCCAGGCTCGTGTCATCATTCCCTTCATGACCGCTTGCTACCAATGCACGTACGCTCTCTCTCTCTCTCTCTCTCTCTCTCTCTCTCTCTCTCTCTCTCTCTCTCTTTCTCTCTCTTTCTCTCTCTCTCTGCCTTAACTCTTGTTTTTCCCTTCATGACCGCTTGCTACCAATGCACGTACACTCTCTCTCTCTCTCTCTCTCTCTCTCTCTCTCTCTCTCTCTGCCTTAACTCTTGTTTTTCCCTTCATGGCCGCTTGCTACCAATGCACGTACGCTCTCTCTCTCTCTCTCTCTCTCTCTCTCTCTCTCTCTCTCTTTCTGGGGTGACTCTCTCGCACACGAAATCCCCCCCCCCCCCCCCCCCACACCTCTTTTTTTAAGATGTGGTAGAAGTAAGTCTGCTTCTCTTGCTTGCTGTTCGTTTGCCGTCGCTGTGTAGAGTGTGTGTCTGCTTCTCTTGCTTGCTGTTCGTTTGCAGTCGCTGTGTAGAGTGTGTGTCTGCTTCTACTGCTTGCTGTTCGTTTGCCGTCGCTGTGTAGAGTGTGTGTCTGCTTCTCTTGCTTGCTGTTCGTTTGCAGTCGCTGTGTAGAGAGTAAGTCTGCTTCTCTTGCTTGCTGTTAGTTTGCAGTCGCTGTGTAGAGTGTCTGTCTGCTTCTCTTTGCTGTTAGTTTGCAGTCGCTGCCTCCGGAAGAGGGCTTTCACCTCTGCACCTTGGCGTCCAAGCCGCGCAAGCCAGAACACGCCATCGCCTACGTCATACAAGTGCTCTGGGGGTACACGCTAGCTGATCTATCTATCTTATAGCCGCGCCACTGCTTTGCGTACGCCATACACGTGCTGTGGGGGTAAGCGTTGTATCTATCTATCTATCTATCTATCTATCTATCTATCTATCTATCTATCTATCTATCTATCTATCTATCTATCTATCTATCTATCTATCTATCTGTCTGTCTGTCTGTCTATCTATCTATCTGTCTACCTATCTATCTATCTAATTATATAACTAACTTGTTTCTCGCTGTTTATTTGCGGGTTAGGTGGTTGGCTCTTTGGTTGTCCTTGTTTTGACTTGTTTGCCTCTGCTGCCTGTCTTTTGCCTTCTTGTTCTCTCTGTTGCCTCTCTTTTGCCTCTGTGTGTGTGCGTGCTTGTCACCTCTATGTCCTCTTCTCCATGGTTTGATCTGTCTGTAGCTATCTGTCGCGCTTTGAAGGGGTAGAAGACTATGAGCTGTCCAAAGTCACCACCAACGCGGTCATTATTCTTTCTCTCTTTCTCTCTTTTTTTCTCTCTTTCTTCTTTCTCTCTTTCATTCTCTCTTTCATTCTCTCTTTCATTCTCCCTTTCATGCTCTTGTTATTGTTGTTGTTGGTTGTTTGCCATTCCATGACGTGCAATGGCCATTCCTTAGACCGCACTAGCCCAGCAGAGCGAAAAGCCTCTTCAGCACAAACAACAAAAAGAAAAACTTGATTTGGCTGAAAAGCAGATGATTTGTCGTGTGTGCTGGGTGCGCTAGGCGGGCGAGCCGGAGGAGGGTCAAGGCACCAAGCAGATGTTTCTCGTGTGTGTGCTGGCTGCGCTAGGCGGGCGAGCCCGAGGAGGGCAAAGGCGCCATTCCATTCGACGCCGACAATCCCAAACACATGACTTGGGTCTGGAAACGCTCGGTAGCGCGCCCGCTTCAGCTCACTTCAGCTCCGTGTGTGTGTGTGTGTGTGTGTGTGTGTATGTATGCACAACCTGCACGAGTAGAAATCATTCGAGCATCTCCAGTTTGATGTCTGCACACCTTGTACTTAGTAGGCACATCTCTCATTGTCCCCCTCACGCAGGTGGAAAGAGCAAAAGAGTTCAAGATACAAGAACCTAGCTACAACATGACCATGCAGGTATCGTCTTTCTTCGCTTTTCCTTTCTTTTTTCCTTTTAATCTCTTAAAACAAAGTAAAACAAAATTGATAAAATAAAGAAAATAAAATACATGAAATAAAATTTGCAAATCATAAAATAAATAAGAGCTCAACATACAAAACCCAACTATAACATGCCTGCATGGTATTATTATTATTATTATTATTATTATTATTATTATTATTATTATTATTATTATTATTATTGGACACCGTGATAGCCCAGTGGTCAAGTTCTACCATCTGGGCCCTGTCGCCAGTTCGATTCCCGTCGGTGCCACCAGTATTTTCATTGAACATACCGGTCTATTTCTGGACCAGTATTTTCATTGAACATACCGGCCCGTCTGGAAGTGTTGGAACTGCCCTTGCGGGGGTGTCATTGGAGCTTATCGTCAATTCTTCGTACTCCCCTCACGGGTGAGACGATGGAGGCGCATGTGCAGAAATGCATCAGCCATTGACAGAGAAGCACTATTATTATTATTATTATTATTATTATTATTATTATTATGGACACCGTGATAGCCCAGTGGTCAAGTTCTACCATCCGGGCCCTGTCGCCAGTTCGATTCCCGTCGGTGCCACCAGTATTTTCATTGAACATACCGGTCCGTCTGGAAGTGTTGGATCTGCCCGTGCGGGGTGTCATTAGAGCCTATCGTCAATTCTTCGTACTCCCCTCACGGGTGAGACGATGGAGGCGCATGTGCAGATTTGCATCAGCCATAGACAGAGAAGCACTATTATTATTATTATTATTATTATTATTATTATTATTATTATTATTAGGGAGTACATAGGCCATCGGTCCTTTCCATGGGCTGATTGGTATAAAGCTCCTAGAGTAATGTTCTATGCCGTCACTTCCTTTATTCCACCGATTGGTGTGGAGACTTTCCTTATGGAATGGAGGACTGGATGCACATGGCCTTTTGGCTC
>WBZZ01006248.1:130000-132500 GCA_019918135.1 Paulinella micropora
AGAAAGATGAGGTCAAAGTTTGAATGTTTTGCCACTTGAATGTCCACAGTCGTTGAATAGACAGGCACATAGACAGGAAGACAGGAAGACAGGCAGACAGGCAGACAGGCAGACAGACAGACAGACACACAGACACACACACACACACACAGACGTCGACAGACAGACAGACACACACACACTCACACACACATGACACAGACAGACAGACAAAGTAGACAGACAGACAGACAGATACACAGACAGATACACAGAAATGTATTAATTGAGAAGAGAAAGAAAAGAAAAAGAAAGAAGGAAAGCAAGCTAGAAAGCACGGTAAGTCGAGGGAAGAAATGACAATGAAATGAGAACGAGGAAACGAGGGAGAAAGAAAGAAAGAAAGAAGGAGGGAAAAAGAGGAAAGAAAACTGGATAGCTTTAGACGGGAGAAGATTGAAAGGAAGTCGAAGGAAGAAAGCAAGGGAGAGAGAAAGAAAGGGTAAAGGATTGGAAAGAAGGAACGGAGGCAAGAAAGAATATCAGAAAGAAAGAGACACACGCACAAAGAAAAGAAGAAAGAAAGGGGGACGTAGAAAAACTGTGAACCTGCAGATATATTTTTGCAGTCACAGACCCCTGTGAACTTCACGGGGAGTGGCAACGCTTTGCCAACATTTTTATTCGGACCGGGTTTCTGTTGCAAATGTCTCACGAGATGGCAAAATATTGCGCTTCTGCGGTGAAATCAGCATAAGTATGTTGGATCATGCGGATCCATTGAGACATTTCCCTCTATCCCATCTTGCGAGACTGAGTCTTTTACGCGAATTGATCTTACTAGCGTCGTTTGTAGATTCGTGCACGAGGGCCATGGTTGTGCTCTCCTTGTATTGTCGCTTCTGCCGAAATGATGACTGGATGGACTGATGTAAAAGTTGAAGCAGTCAAACATGATTGCAATGTTTTTTCCGTTCACTCTTGTGAAAGTTACACTTGTCCACAAATTTACCGGGCGGCAGTTGAACGTGCGTGTTTCACTCGAAATCCCATTGACACTTGACTTTATTAATACTACTTGAATACTACAGTATTTAGTCATACCGGCCCGGCACCCCAATGACAATTACCTATTTTACTTATTGCTGTTGACATTCAAGACAACAAAAAAAATTGATTTTTCTGTTTTGGTTGGAATTTCAGTTTTGGTTGGAATTTTGATTTTGGGTGAAAATTTGAATTTTTCAAATTAACGGCTATATTCGTCCGCAAAATATCGTAAATTTTCGCGAAATGTTACCGTTAAATTTGAAAATTTGAATTTTTGTCACAAAAATGAAAAACTGTCACAAAAATGAAAATCTGACACAAAAATGAAAAACTAATTTTTGTTGTTGTCTTGAATGTCAACAGCAATATATCACTCTAAGTGTAACTGTGCACCGAATTCAAAGCTCAGTTTGGCGGTTTGGGCACGGTTGTGGCGCTTAGTGACGTGTTGAGATCGTCCATCGGAGGCTCTAACTTGATGAAGTAAAGCCTATATACGACCCTCTCGTTGTCTAGTTCAAGTGATTGATAGACGGTATGAGCCTCAGTGCCAGCGTCTAACTCTGGCACTGCACTTGAAAAAGGGCTGAACTACTACACTCAGTACTGTGACTAGCGGCTGAAGGAGCCTGGAGTCACGTCCGAGACCATCGCCGACTGGGACTCTGAGCGGGCGACTGTCGCAAAACTTCAGGGGTTGGTGGCCATCATTCCTAGTTGAAATTGACACTGGCACATAAAAAGGGAAGCTTAGGCAGCCCTGTGCGAGTTTGAACAAATCTTTCGCTACCTGTCCCCGTGTTTAGTGACCGGCGGCGTCTTGGGAACTTGAGAACTTCAAGACAGCACAGAATCTGGTCTGCTGCAACTACTACAACAACTTGAAGGAAAAAGGACAGTAAGACCTCATGAGTTTTAGCGCTCTTAGAAGCAGTGCGGCTTGAAGCAGTCAAATATTCTTTTCAAAGTTCCGTTCACTCTTGTTACCCTTGTGCACAAATTTACCGCAACGTGCGTGTCACCTTTCACGAGAAATCGGGGAAAAGGGTAATAGAGTGGGAACTTCAAAAGGCAATAGTTGATCTTTTCTAAAAAGAACTTTGCCACTCGGACTTGATCGTTTCAAGTGAAACTTGATCATTTCTGAACGAAATCGAAAACTAGTTAGTGAAGTCGAAACGTCACGGTCGTGCACTGAGAGGAGAATCTACTATGAACCGGTCAAACTAACAAGGCAGTAGCGAGGCAGTAGTGGGACAAAAGGCAGTAGTAAGGCCGCCGACGCTGAGCAGATGGGATAAGAATGCATGAGTGCGGCACTAAATGGGACAATGAGGCTGTACTGGGGCCCAGTGAGAGGGTATGGAGTAGTGGCAGTAGATGGGACTTCACGTATTGATTGAAAGCGAAGGGCTGTAAATACTTGTTTGACCATAGTATTACTGAAGAACTAGACACATCTCTTTAGCTG
>WBZZ01006248.1:135000-137500 GCA_019918135.1 Paulinella micropora
AGTAAGTGAGTAAGTAAGTAAGTAAGTAAGTAAGTAAGTAAGTGTGAGTAAGTAAGTAAGTGAGTAAGTGAGTAAGTGAGTAAGTGAGTAAGTGAGTAAGTAAGTGAGTAAGTGATTAAGTAAGTAAGTAAGTAAGTAAGTAAGTGAGTTAGTGAGTGAGTAAGTAAGTAAGTAAGTGAGTAAGTGAGTAAGTGAGTAAGTGAGTAAGTGAGTAAGTGAGTAAGTGAGTAAGTAAGTAAGTAAGTAAGTGAGTAAGTGAGTAAGTGAGTAAGTAAGTAAGTAAGTAAGTAAGTAAGTAAGTAAGTAAGTGAGTAAGTGAGTAAGTGAGTAAGTAAGTAAGTAAGTAAGTAAGTAAGTAAGTAAGTAAGTAAGTGAGTAAGTAAGTAAGTAAGTAAGTAAGTGAGTGAGTAAGTGAATAAGTGAGTAAGTGAGTAAGTAAGTAAGTAAGTAAGTAAGTAAGCAAGCAAGTAAGTAAGTAAGTAAGTAAGTAAGAAGTAAGTAAGTAAGTCATGTATGTATGAGCTTACCCTGTGCGATGGAGGGGATGGACTCGTCTTGCCTTGGGTTGCCTCCGACGCCTGTAGCAAACAAAACAGCAACAATGAGAAAATGAGAAAATGAGAGAGAGAGAGAGAGAGAGAGAGGAGGAGGAGGAGGAGGAGGAGGAGGAGGAAGAAGAAGAAGAAGAAGAAGAAGAAGAAGAAGAAGAAGAAGAAGAAGAAGAAGAGGAAGAAGAAAGAAGAAGAAGAAGAAGAAGAAGAAGATGATGATGGTGATGATGATGATGATGAACAAGAAGGGAGAAAAGATGGAGTGTGTGTGTGTGTACCCACAGTGACGGTGTACACGCCGTTGGCAGGTAAGGAGCGAGAGGGGGAGGGAGAGGGAGAACGAGATGGAGAAGCTGAGGGAGAGAGTAGCTGACGAGTGTAAAGGATGAGTGTATAGCCTTGTTGCGTGTGGTAGAAAGAAGAGGGGAGGTTGGAAGAAAGAGGGGGGAGGGTTGGCGAGGGGGGAGGAGAGGACGAGGAGGTGGAGGAGGAGGAGGAGGAGGAGGAGGAGGAAGAAGAAGAAGAAGAAGAAGAAGAAGAAGAAGAAGAAGAAGAAGAAGAAGAAGAAGAAGAAGACGATGATGATGATGATGAGGAGGAGGAGGAGTTTGAGGATGTCTGATCGGAAGAAATGGAGGTAGAAGGAGAAGGAGAAGAGGAAGAAGAGGAAGAAGAGGAGGAAGAGGAGGAGGAGGAGAAGGAGGAGGAGGAAGAAGAAGAAGAAGAAGAAGAAGAAGAAGAAGAAGAAGAAGATAGACAGACATCTGTCTGGTCTGCCGTGCAGAACTCAGGCGGCAACCTACGTGCAGTACATAAGATTAGAAAGATACGTGAATAATATAAATAGATAGGTAGATAGATAGATAGGTAGCCCTCCTCACCCCCCCCCCCCCCCTTCCCCGCCCCACCTCTCTCTCTCTCTCTCTCTCTGGCATCATCTCTTACTTGAATGTTTCGGAACCCCCACCCCCCCCCCCCCCCCCCCCCCGCCACCCCCCCCGCCCGGTCTCTCTTCCCTTTCTTCTCTCTTTCCTTTTGCGTAAATCTCTTGCCTGAATGCTTTGGGAATGAAAACTCCATGCCCGTCGTGGTCCAACAGAGTCAGACGAATCACTACAGGCTTCGCTCGCGACACGTTCACCGGACCCGCCCTGTCAACATACCTAGGCAGGCAGGCAGGCAGGCAGGCAGGTAGGTAGGTAGGTAGGTAGGTAGGTAGGTAGATAGATAGAGAGACATAGATAGATAGATAGATAGATAGATAGATAGATAGATAGATAGATAGATAGATAGATAGATAGATAGAATAGATAGATAGATGAATAGATAGATAGATAGATAGATAGATAGATAGATAGATAGATAGGTAGATAGATAGATAGGTAGGTAGGTAGATAGACAGACAGACAGACAGATAGATAGATAGATAGATAGATAGATAGATAGATAGATAGATAGATAGATAGATAGATAGATAGATAGATAGATATAGATAGATAGATTACACTTCGGGCGCTGCGGACTCGGATGCTAATCCAATTGTAAAATTAGCCTTTACCCCCGCGTGGCCATTCTCGCCTTCCGGGCGGAACAGAAAGGCAATGGGGCCCGTCCAGGACAGATTGGTAATTTCGGCGATATCAGCGTGTGTGGCCAGGTAGAACAGGGATGTGGTGGGGAAGAGGTGCACACCCTCAGCCTGGACAAAAATACACGTATGTACATATATAACGTAGATTGCATACGTCATGTACATAAACGGGGAATACACTTGCCTGCAGGAAGGACTAGATAGATAGATAGATAGATGAGATATCGACTAATGTCAGAAAAAAGGAGCTTCTGATTTCGTCAACCAAGGAAGTCTGTGGGTAAAGTATTAACCCGATGCCCAGCTAAGCCGTGATGTTTGCACGGAAGGGACTGATACAGGCGATACCAAAATCTCC
>WBZZ01006248.1:140000-142500 GCA_019918135.1 Paulinella micropora
GTCGGCCCAGGCGGAGGACAAATCGGCAATAGCGCTGTCCGCGCTATCGGCTAAAATTCCACTCACGTCTCCGTCTGTCTGTACGTGCAAACCTTTTACACCGTTGACATAGAGGATGAGCTCGGCCAAGGAGTTTTCTTCACCTCGAAGTGTGTCGAGGAGGGAGGGTAAGGTAAGCTCGAGAGTGAGAGAAAACATGCGACTTTGCTGGTAGACTGGGGCAGGGAGAGAGAAAGGGAGGAGGAGACACGCAGGCGGGTCGGCGGAGCGGCTGGGCAAACTGATGGAGATGAAATACGAAGAAAGGGAAGATTGGCTTAAAGCCAAGAAAAAACCACCCACGTTGTTGCAAGAGGGTGGGAAGGAAGTTGCAGCAGCAGCAACTGCGGGGACCTAGGTAGATAGGCAGAAATTTAAATGGGTGGATAGGTTAGATATGTGGCTATATGCAGTTTTCCCTCTTGGTTCTGTCTTTCCCTCTCCCTATTCATTCCCCTTTTTCCAAAAAGTACATAATGTGCAATCATATGCACATGCATACGCAAGACATATTCATCGGTACCACGAACCGTGCTCAGATTACCGATCACATCTCATACGTGACGCGCCAAATTTGACGTGTTTTTCGGGCTCGCCGGCCCGGCTTGCCCGCAAAACGCGTCAAAGCTTTGGCTTGCCACATGATGTACTGATCTAGGGAGGACCGGGTTGGCATAGAGATGGCCTAGGCCGAATATCACTCCTAGGCTAGGAGAGTCCGCGAAAAACCTAGATAGATAGATAGGGTAGGTAGGTAGGTAGGTAGGTAGGTAGGTAGAGAGGTAGGTAGAGGTAGGTAGGTAGTTAGGTAGGTAGGTAGGTAGGTAGGTAGGTAGATAGATAGGTAGATAGATAGATAGATAGATAGATAGATAGATAGATAGATAGATAGATAGATAGATGGACGAATGGATGGATGGATGGATAGATGGGTGGATGGATAGATAGATAGATAGATAGATAGATAGATAGATAGGTATAGACAGATGGATGGATGGATGGATAGATAGATAGATAGATAGATAGATAGATAGATAGATAGATAGATAAATAGATAGATAGATAGATAGATAGATAAGATAGATAAGATAGATAGATAGATAGATAGATAGATAGATATATAGATAGGTAGATAGACCAGAGCTCGACTGGAAGCGTAGCTACAGGTGCTGTCGGGTCTTGCAGCAAACTTGTGAACAGATATTCCGTTAGATGCGTTTGGGAGCACACAAAGCTCCAATCTTGGGAATTGCAGCTGAACAGTCTATATGTGTGCATGTTATGTGTGTGTATGCATGTACATGTGTTAACAAATATTGCGCTGAATGCGCGTGCGAGCATGCGAAGCTCCTTAGCTCTATATATATATATATATACATATATATATATATATATATACATATATATATGTGTGTGTGTGTGTGCATTTATGTACGTATGTATTTATTTATGTATGCAGCAAACTTGTGAACAAATATTGCGCTAAATGCGCTGGCGAGCACGCGAAGCCCCACTGTTGCCAGCAGCAGCTCAACAGTCTATATGTATGATATGCTATGTTGTAAGTGTGTGTATGTGTATGTATGTATGTATGTATGCATGCATGTATGTCTGTATGTTTGTATGTATGTATGCATGTATGTATGTATGTATGCATGCATGCATGTATGCATGCATGTATGTATGTATGTATGTATGTATGTATGTATGTATGCATGCATGCATGTATGTATGTATGTATGTATGTATGTATGCATGCATAAATGTATGTATGTATGTATGTATGCATGTATGCATCTATGCATGTATGTATGTATGTATGTATGTATTGACCGTGGGTTGGGCTTCCCTGGGACCCAGATAGTTACTTGTATGCCTGTGTATGTATGTATGTATGTATGTCTGTCTGTCTGTATGTCTGTATGTATGTATGTATGTATGTCTGTATGTATGACATATGTATGTATGTATGTATGTATGTATCTATGTTGTATGTATGTATGTATGCATGTATATATGTATATATGTCTGTATGTATGTATGTATGTATGTATGCATGTAATCTATGTATGTATCTATCTATCTATGTATGTATGTATGTATGCATGCATGTATGTGTAAGTATGTATGTATGTATGTATGTATGTATGTATGTACATTGTATGTATGTATGCATGTATGTGTGTATGGAAGAAGGGTGTGTGTGTATGTATGTATGTATGTATGAGAAAATCCTCGTTCTTAAGTACAATGAGCAATGTCTTCAAGTGCTTCGATCTCAGCTCATGCTGGTTGCTGTCGCTTGTGCAGTAGCTCGTTTGAAAGCTCTCGTCAAGAGCTTCCTAATGAGCTAAGATGCAGATTCTGGACACCAGTATTGGCTGAAAACGAAGCTCTTGAAGTCATTGCTCATTGCACTTAAATGTATGCATGCATGTAATTACCGTTGGAAGCGGCACGT
>WBZZ01006248.1:152500-164898 GCA_019918135.1 Paulinella micropora
AAACAAGTAGAAATCTACGTAAATAAACGAAGTGACCTCTCAGCTATTTACTGGTATTTCACCTGGTCTCAGGAGTTAGGGCTTTTTGCAGCCATAAAGACTTTTAATAAGAGTTCGTTGTGTATTTATCACTTGGGGTTGTATCCAAACTCACAATTCGAATTTTCCTTTCAAGTGGAAACTGCACACACGAGTTTTGTGTGCTCTGTCAACGATCGATTTTAAAGCACCTCCTACAAGGAAGGTACTACTCAACGAACGTGGGAGATCAGAGGTCATCAAAAATACATATTTCAGACAGATCGTTCACCTGTCTTTGCATTTTTGTGTCGTCTCTCTGCTCTTCCACACTCTATGCAGTCAACCAACACAAGCCGTGGGAGAAGAACTAGTCCGCAGAGAAGGGAGAAGAGGAAGAGAGAGGGAGATGGAGGGGGAGGAGAGACTCGCCGTGGCCAATGAAAAAACAGTCTGAGGCACTAAGTCAGAAGCTCGCGTGTGAAACGAACAAGTTGAATGGAGCAAGCATACACCAGCAATTAGTCACAAGCGCTGGAGGCCGAAGGAAAGAGCTATCTAGACACCTTCAAGGTCAGAAAAGGCAAGGAGTCACAACCTAGCATTCGAGCAGGTGGTAAGGAGCCCCATCACTAAGATAGCCTGCAAGTGGATCATGCGCCCACCTTCTGAACCTAGGGCTGTGACGCCAAGACAAAGGGAAACTGGAAAAAGATAGGGTGGATTGCCCTATCCGCTGACTAGAGAAGGGAACGCTGTGAGAGAAGGATCACTCCCTGCACACTAGCTGGGCCATAGTAGACGTCCGGCCGCAGGAGAGAAGGGGAGAGAAGGCTGTGGCAGTGAGTCACAGACAGCACATGAAAGGAAGGAGAGGGAGGATGAGAGTGAAAGGAGAGAAACAGGAGAGAAATAGTAAGAACGATATATATATATATATATATATATATATATATATATATATATATGTATATATATATATATATAGAGAGAGAGAGAGAGATCGAGAGAGAGAGAGAGATCGAGAGAGAGAGATCGAGAGAGAGAGATCGAGAGAGAGAGATTGAGAGAGAGAGAGAGAGATCGAGAGAGAGAGATCGAGAGAGAGAGAGATCGAGAGAGAGAGAGAGAGAGAGAAGAGAGAGAAGAGAGAAGAGAGAGAGAGAGATAGATAGAGAGAGAGAGAGAGAGAGATCGAGAGAGAGAGAGAGAGAGAGAGAGATGGAGAGAGAGATGGAGAGATCGGAGAGAGATCGAGAGAGAGAGAGAGAGAATTAGCTATAGTCCAGAGGTTCAAACGTGCCCCACATCTCCTGGCGCGCACGATCAAGAATCCTTGCTTTTCTTTGAGCGGTGACAATGGCAGAAACGTTCCGGAAATACTGCGTGAGGCCTCTGCCAGATTCAGGAAAGCTTCCATCCATCTGTTGGTGGGCTCGAGTGCGGGAGGGGTAGACGGTAGCACCCCTAGAGAGTGTGTCTCTGTAGACCTGGATGCGGCGCAGGAACTTCAGGGCTACATGCCCAAGAGCACCTATTGTTGTTGTTGTTGTTGTTGTTGTTAAATTTAATTAAAGTACTTAAACCAATTGCATGATGGTGCATGGCTAACGGCCTTCGAGCGCCACTTAAAGACAAGTAATAAATGTCTAATCATCCCCAGCCGACTCGGGACGCCAGAGCATGCTCACTGTACTATAGGACTCTAGAGCTCAAAAACAAGAAATAAAGAAAGAGGAAAAAGAGGCAGAAGAGCATGCACTATAATAAAACAACAACAAAGGAGGGAGAAGAGAAGGACAGTGAAGAGCAGACAAGTTGTTATTGTTGTTGTTGTTGTTGTTGTTGTTCAATTTAATAATAATAATAATAATAATAATAATAATAATAATAATAATAATAATAATAAATTTAAACAAACTGATTAATGCAATATGGTATGTGGCTGTTGTTGTTGTTGTGGTTGTTGTTGTTAACAACAACAACAACAACAACAAGAACAAGAACAACAACAATTTAAATACTTTATTTAAGTTTTATCATTATTATTAAATACAACAACAACAACAACAACAACAACAACATCTCCTTGTCTTTAAGTGGGTTTAAGGCCGTTATCCACGCACCATCATGCCACTGGTTTAATTACTGTAATTGAATTTACAACAACAACAACAACAACAACAACAACAACAACAACAACAACAACAACAACATGCACCACGATGCCATTGGTTTAATTACTTTAATTAAATACAACAACAACAACAACAACAACAACAACAACAGCAACAACAACAACAACAACAACAACAACAACGAAAGCCACACACCAACTTGCCACTGGTTTAGTTAATATTGATTCATATTAATTAGATTGCTCTGCAACCGTTGTATTATTATCATTAAATTTTACGACAACAACAACAACAACAACAACAACAACAACAACATCATCATCAACAACAACAACAACAACTTAGCCACACACCATCTTGCATTTTAAGTACTTTGTTTAAGTAATATTATTATTATTAAATTGAACAACAACAACAACAACAACAACAACAACAACAACAAACAACAACAACAACAAACAACAACAACAGTGGAAATTGAAGGCCGTAGCCACACACCATCTTGCATTTTAAGTACTTTGTTTAAGTTTTATTATTAAATTGAACAACAACAACAACAACAACAACAATGTTGAACAACAACATCAACAACCATTGTTGTTGTTGTTGTTGTTGTTGTTGTGTTGTTGTTGTGTTGTTTGTTGTGGGAGCGAAGACAGCTTTCAAATGCTTTATCGGCGCGGCGTCACACTTATACGGCTGATTTCAAAATAATTTTAAAGCTGCCGCAGGACCAGGGAAAATTTTCAGTTATAACAAGTTTGCAAATAATGAAAATGGAAATATTTGACATTTAAAATAGAAGTCTTAGGCGCAAGTTTTCGTGGAATCCTTGAGAATGTTGTTCTAATAAAAGACCATTTGACCATGAGGGGAAGTACTAGGAGAGGGGAAAGTCATATAATTACATGAACTCAAAAAGGTTAAATATAGCTAGTGCGGCCCGTTTTACAACAAAGGTACCAAATGTTTAGAAAATGGTATTTTGAGGGCTGTGTGTACAGTTTATTTGCAACTTGCGGTGCTGTGCAACAGGCGTCACAGTGACCCTCAAGAACCGCGGTCTTTGATCATAGTACAAGGCAGCTTGCCTCCGCGCCGTCGATCAATGTCGGAACTCATCAATGACCAACCTGCCGAAAACTCTGGTAAACTCCAAAAAAAATTAGCTCGTTACTCATTCAACTATTCACTTACGGAGACAAGGGAGAGTGAGTGATTGAGTGCATGAGCGTGAATAAGCAAGTGACAGTTTTTTTCGTGTGTGTGTGGGGGGGGGGGGGGGGGTTTGAGAGAGTGAGAGGTAGTGAGTGAATGAGAGCGAATCAGTGAGTGAATGGTGAGAGTGCGAGTGAGAGTGAGTGGGTACATGGTTGCGAGAGAGTGGGTGAGTGGATGGGTTAGCGAGTTGGTGAGAGTAAGTAAGTGAATAGGTGAGCGAGTGAGCGAGTACTAGTGAGTGAGTGAGTGAGCGAATGAGTGAGTCAATGGTCAGTGAGTGAGTGATCGCTCACTTTCTACACTCACTCGCTCGCTCCTGAGTAAGAAGTACGAAGTCACTCGCAAATCAGCGAGTCTGAAAGAAGCCACTCGCACAAGAGTGACTCCAAATGAGGCAAGAAAACAGTTTGCGACGTAGCAATGCAGACATACATGTTCCTGCTTGTAGGCCGCATGCACCTCATGTCGGATGAGCACAACAACTTTCGTTGCATGGTATACACACACACACATCACACACACACACCACACACACACACACACACACACATATATATATATTCTATATATATATACATATATATATATATATGTACATATATATATATATAATATATATATGTTACATATATATATACACGAAAGGTGTGTGTGAGAGAGAGAGAGGGGGGGGGGGGGGGGGGGGGGAGAAGAATGTATTTGTCTATGACATACATACATACATACGTGTATAGGATTGCGGCGCTCCTGTCTCAACGCTGTCAACGCATAGATGCCAGTGTTTCTTCATGCCCAACCTGATTAGCGCCATGCCGCTGCGCCCTAGGTAACAGATAGACTGATTACTCACTCTATCAATCAAGCTAATCAATCAATCAATTCGATGAATCACTAAACCGATCGATCGATCGATCGATGGGCGACCAATTGATCGATCGATCTAGATCTATCGATGAATCAACCATCCACATCAAATCTATCCAACCGTCGTCCATCCATATAGATAGGGATAGGCAGACTGTGTTTCTTCATGCCGAACCTAATTAACGCCATGCCGCTGCGCCCTAGGTAACAGATATATCGATTACTTACTATAACTGTCAATAAAAGATTCAAGCGAGATGTGGATTGTTGATGCATCGATAGATCTAGAAGCAGGTAGGTAGGTAGGTAGGTAGGAGGTAGATTAGATAGATAGATAGATAGATAGATAGATAGATAGATAGATAGATAGATTAGATTAGATTAGATTAGATTAGATAGATAGATAGATAGATAGATTTAGATTAGATTAGATTAGATTAGATTAGATTGGATAGATAGATAGATAGATAGATAGATAGATAGATAGATAGATAGATAGATAGATAGATAGATAGGTAGATAGGTAGGTAGGTAGGTAGATCTCTCTCTCTCACACACACACAGACTACTCTCTCTCTCTCTCTCTCTCTCTCAGGTAAATAAAGTGAAAACACTGCATCGACCGCAGATCAGACCTGCATCGACCGCAGATCAGATGTTTTCTCCTCGGAGTCAATACATGGGATGCAAGGATGTTGCCACGGTGCATGTCGTTCGAAAGCTCTTGACCGTTAAGCTTTCAAAGTCCTAGATGGTTTCAGCATGTATTACATCTCACTTATCACAACTGATGGAGAATGATGACATCAAAGTGGATGCCTTGCCACTTGAAATGATCGTTGGCAGTGCTTATGGACGTGCGGTGGCAAAAACGCGAGTACTTTACAGTATTATTAATACATCTGTACCAGTACTGTACCGGTACAGTGTTAATATACTAATATTTGTGTTTTGCTTTTCTAAAGTGGCGGCAAGCAATCTCAATAAAATTTTTGTGAATAGATCACTTGTATATGATAGTCACTGTGTGTAATATTAATATTAATATCAGTATTAAATATTAATATATTACTGACGACATTCAAGAGAAAAAAAAAATAGTTTTTCGATTTTTGTTGGAATTTTAATTTTGGTTGGAATTTCGATTTGGTTGGAAATTTGAATTTTCAAATTAACTGCTATATTCGTCCGCAAAATATCGTAAATTTTCGCGAAATGTTACCATTAAATGGAAAATTTGAATTTTTGCCACAAAAATGAAAAACTGACACAAAATTAAAATTCCAACCAAAATCTAAAAACTATTTTTTTTTTCTCTTGAATGTCGTCAGTAATATAACACGACTCTGATGGAGTATTATGAGGCACCTCATTAATATTAATATTGTAAGAATATTCAACTGTAGGCATCACCCCGGATAGCCGGTAAAAAATACCTTTTCCTGGTGACAGGTGCACCAGCTTGTTTTTCAGTATTATTTGTCGGATTGGACCTGATGCCATTTTATTCCTGGTCTGTTGCCGTTTTCCTTTTTGGCTTCACTGAGCTAATACAACGAGACATCATTCTCATTCTTGATGACTGTGTTTGGTTGTATTACCGACTTTTTACGAGCTATCGTTGGGGGCATTACATTTGGAGTCCACATCACTAGGGTGATTTCTTTCTGCTTTGCCACACAGGCAACAGAGTGAATTTTCACTGACCTGTCTCACACGGGGACGTCAGACGAAAACAAATACTCCAACACAGCTCCCTCATAACTCTTTCACAAAACAAATAATTTGATTGGTCTCAAGCAGGTGTCTCGTACCCTCTAGCCCAATCAGTATCTGTGTGCTCACAAGGAGACATCAGATACAAACTCTCTGTCGTTCTTGCTGTTCTCACACAGAGACCAAGAAGAAGGAGGTGGACAGAAGAGTGAAGGAACACACACAAAACACAAACAAGCATAGGGACAGGAGCACAACACTCTACCCTTCTAGTTTGTGCATTTATCTGCATTATCTCACACATACTTCAGAGTATTTTTGCAAATCTCTGATCATTTTCTAAAGGTAGGTCTGAGAACCTATCCGACCGACTATCGACTTCTCAAGGAGAGCTTTTCTAGCTTCTCTATTACTATCTGTGTGTAGGTCCAAGTGCCTCATACTAGATACAATATAGAAAAGAAGGAGGAGAAAGTAATCTGAGTAAGGAGAACAAGAAATCGGAGAAAGTCTCAAAGACTATTTTTCTCAAACAAAAACAAACATACAAACAGTGTTTCATAGAGGACAGGGAATCTTATCCTACCCTCTCTATTAGTTTCTCTCTTCACTAGTCAATCGACTGAAGGAGGAACAGAACACAAACGAACAAAAAGCAAACATAGGAGCTGACACTGTCCTCCTGTTGATCACTACTACGACATCATGTCGACAGAGACCGCCGAAGTGAGTGAATTCTCGGAGGCAGAACAAAGAAGAGAAGAAGAAGAAGCAGGAGGAGGAGGAGGAGGAAGAGGATTGAATGAAGGAGGAGGAGGAGGATTGAATGAAGGAGGAGGAGATGAAGGAGTAGGAGGAGGAGTAGAAGAGGGCTGGGATGATGAAGGAAGATTTGGAGGAGACGAAGATGAAGGAGGATTTGAACAAGAAGAGACGGGAGGAGGAGGAGCATATGGTAATCCCTTACCACCTGCCTACACGGGAGGAGGAGGACGAAAAATGATCGACTTGATTCATAGTGATGGAGAGGAGATCACAGTGGAGGAACAACAGTGGGTGCAAGACCACTATGACCTCACTAAAGAAGAGTTTGATAACAAGATGGGGGTAGAGAAGGACACCTATGTGTGGATCCCTCAGGATCAAAGAAGAGAGAAAAGTCGTGCTAAAAAGGGTGTCTATATCCTATTATCAAACACAGCACAGCTCCTCGGCAAACTGGTCTCTGATCCAGAAGAGAGAAAGAAGATACAGCATATCAAGTTTGGGGACACACACACCCACCTTGAATTACTCGATGCTATCTTTGGGGTGTACACTCAAACCCTGATTTGGGAACGTACATACGGCCCACGATGTGAGGGTTACCTCCAGTACACAAACCCAAGAGCAACGGCCAGATTCCTCGCGACTGGTCAGGAGGCAGTCGATGTAACAAAAATGAAGACCAATCTGGGTTCGAAAAACTCGAGTGGTATATTTCATTTTTTTACAATGGAAATGAAGGCCTTGGAGGAGGGGAAGGCAGAGATGGAAAAAAGCATTAAGGCAGCAGGAGAAACTCATCCTGTGATTGATGAGTTAGAGAAGACCGACAGAGTTCTGACCAAGATCAGACTGTTGATGGGTGCGTTACTGCACAAGGAGGCATGGAAGAGATGGATTCCTACCAAGGATCACTCTGTCCTTAAATCACTTAGTAACGCACCACCGGTCGCCAACAAAGCAGGTGTTGACCAATATGTGGAGAAATATAATTTTCTCAGATCTGCTTCTGAATTGGTGGCCTTTATCACTCATGCTCAAAAGCTGGTGATATCTGAGAAGAAGAAGGCGAAAGAGAATGAGGAGTTCGAGAAGACGATGAGACTGGAAAGAATGAAAGCAAAAGTGAGTGGTGCAAAGACACACCCTCCGACATATTTGACCCCACCAGCTCCTGCCCCACCAGCCCCTGCACCCCGGGCTCAACTACGGTGGTGGTCACAAACACGGAGAAGAAGGACAGACAGAACATCATAAATGCCTTCAAGGGGAAGAAAGGAGGAGTGGCAAGTCTCATGCTATATGCCAAGACGAGCTCAGACAAAGACTCTGATGCTTCGCTTTTGAGCAAGCTCAAAGAGATCAATGCCTGCATGAAGGCTTTTCCTTGCGACGAAACGCAGGAATACGAGGCCCTTGTTACTGTTTTTGACCAATCTCTAGTCTCGGAGGGATTTGATCTGACACAGTACAAGTTTTTGAGAAAGAAGGAGGAGATTAAGAGAAACAATCCAACAGGCCTAGACGCTCAGTGTGAACTGGCGGTGGCCACACTCATTTCATATTTTCAATCTCATGGATACCAGCATCTCTGCACTGGTACTCTCATAGGATTTGAAATCTTTGAGACAGTGGCGATGAGTTTGAGGAGTGCTGTTGGCTTGGCGGCGACCCTTACGGAGGTAGTTTCCTCCTATGGGCTATTCTATGGCCGCAAGTCGATCATCCTCTATTTCTTTTCGGCGTTACACACAGTTAACCCGAGTAAGCTTACTCAGCTCATACAACAATGCTCGACGTTTAGCTCAGTGAAGTCCAAGAACTTCCTCGAGACACACGTGTTCGAAAATACGGTTCAAAGCGTTGCTCCGTCAGCACTGTTTCAAGAAGTGATGAGTGCATGCTCAAACATGGACTCGCTCACGGAGGCACATACGGCACAGGCAGGCGGTGTACCTGTTGGCGCACAAGCCACGTACACAAACAGAGTTGCCGGTTGGAAGAGACAGAGAGAGCCAGACCTGAAGACCGCATGTTGGAGGTGGTTCGCGGGCTTGCAGTGTAAGGCACAGATGGAGAACAGAGACTGCTCTTTCAATCATGATAGGCAGAACCCAACAGCAAGGGCAAATTTTCTGAGCAGGACGGAAGGCAAGGAACCGGGCCTTTTCAATATGCTTCAGATTGCCGCTGTGAACGAAGGTTGGTATGCCAATATGTGTGATGATGATGAGTTACGAGAGGCAATCATCACCTACATGAAGAGGATGAAGGAGAAGAAGGAGGAAAGGGAGAGACAAAAGAACTTAAAGGCATCTCAAAGAGGACGAGAAGGAGGAGCAGGAGCAGGAGGACGAGGAGGAGGAGGAGGAGGACGAGGAACATGGAGAGGATCCTCGAGGTGGCAGGGAACCCCTCAGAGAGGAAGAGGAGGAGGTCGGGGATATACCCCTTATGGAGGGAGAGCTGTTCGAGCTCCAGCCCCCCCACCCAGAGGAGGAGGAGGCTCGTGGGCAAGCTCCAACCCAAATTTCGGTCGAGGTCAGGCCTGCAACACTGCCTCGGAGACCGATACGTCATCCTACCCGGACACTACTCAAGGTAATCGTTTCGAGGTGGTGGAATGACTGGAGGGGGAAGAAGAGAGGAAGGAGAAGACTGTGAAGTTTAACCCTAAAGTCACAGTGCTTTCTAATGCTGTTGTGCAGACTGGGCCAACGCTTCCTCTATGTGAAAACAAAGATGTGGGTACACAGAGACTGCAGCCCCAAGGTAGTCTCATACCCGTTCATGCAGCACGGTTACCAATGATAACTGATGCAAATAGGAAGGCGAGACTTGCGATGGAGGCGAGGAGGCCAATGGCAGACGTATCGCCTCGGCCAAGCAAACAACCACGAACAGACTCAATGTCTACGATCGCGGCGGGTGGCGAGCAAAAAGGCAATGTGTGTACTCAAGTACCACAAGACAATGTCGCTCAAATAGTAAACGCACCAGTACCGCAGAATAATAAAAATGTTAATGAGGTGAAGCAGGAGGAGAAGAAGGAGGAGTTGAAAAACTTAGAGACAAGACTCCAAAATTTGGAACGTAAAGTTCTTGTTCTCGCAGCCAATATACACAGGCCCGATGCTCTGTGTTATACGGAACTTTATTGTGAAACATTGAAGACAATATTAAAAGTTGGTAATGATACGATGGCGAATATTAATATTGTCGGCAGGAAGTTTTTTAATCGATACCGGGACTGGGTGGACGGAAATATGAAAAAGTCAACGGGCACTCTCAAAGGAGTGAGCAGCCGGACGGATATCACGGGAATCATCACACTGACCTTTAAATTGAAATCCGCACGAGTATACCGTATGGACCTCTATGTCGTCCCCGGTTACCACGGGTCAATATTACTATCGTATGACCAATTGGCTACGATGGGGGCTGTGATTGATTGCGCCGCACGGCGAGTGATATATGGAGTAAAAAGAGGAGAAGAGAACGATATTGATCCCTTCAACGCTACTGACTCTTATGAGGCTTATGAGCTGAGTCTAGCGACGGATCACAAAAAGATGGCCATCGCACATGAGGCACTTGAGGTGTACGTTCACCCCCATGTCGTAAGACCGGATGAACTGTCCTGGACTGACAATTGGGAATCCCAAGTGTGCACTGTCACAGTTCCGACATCCCATTGGGACAAAAAGTCTATTGATGACTTAATCGAGAAGCGAAAGGAGGAGATTATATGTGTCGCACAAAGAAGCCCGTCGTTGGCGAGATTCACGGAAGGAGTAGGAACAGATGTCCATATTACTAACGGATACTGTTTCCATGCGAAAGTAGGAGAAGAAAAAAGGGAGGCGTTTGTACCAAGGAGAACGGGGCAAATCCCGGATACTCCACCAGAAACTATTAAAAGTTTTATTACTGATTTCTGGGGTGACGAGCCCACGTGGCCGCGTTCACTGTCTGAAGTGAAGAAATGCTTACGGACTTTATTCGAAAATAATAAGCCGTATACTATTATCCTGCCATATAATGAGAAGGCGATATGGGCGCAGGAAATAAGGGACCGGCTTATTGATCATCCTATACCGGTACCCTCTCGCAAGCAACAGCTAGTGGTGGCTTGTCGTATGGGAACTCGTGAGCAGAGCAGTGCATACAAGCGGAAGCTCAGAGACCTCGACAAGTTGAAATTGATACCGCAAGCATTCACATGCTTTGATGGTTTTTACACCCGTAAAGCTCCTTTGCAATACGCGAGACTCATTGACATGTTGGTGGAGCTCGGTAAAGATGATGAGCCGGACACGGTCACGTATGAAAAGACGGGCCTAGATGATGTCTCGGAAGAGGACTTAGGCTTGGAGGAGGACAGAGAACCCCTCAAGCAGCATAAGCAGATGTCTGATGAAGATTTTCAAGAGGCGGCGCGGAAAATATTGGAAGAAGGAGTAGGCACGGAGAAGGAGAAGGAGCTTTTAAAAGCCAAATTAGAGGCGAACAAGGAAATTTTTGACCCTCCACATGCAGGTGGTGTCAAGCCTGAAGATTTCACTGCGGTTATTTACAAAATACCGGGTGCGGAGCCGTCACCGGCACCACGAAGGGCGAATTTGAGTATACATGAGGCGAAGATAGCGGAGGAGCTAGCAAGACAGCTGCTCAATGAGGACTTTATCGAGAGATCAACATCTCCAATAGTCTCACAACCGAGAATAGTGCCGAAGCCAGGAGGTGAATGGCGCCTGACAGTTAACTATGCTCGTGTTAACAAGGTGCTGGAGGAAGAGAGAAATCCTCTCCCGACATTAGAAGAAGGAAGGAGAGTACTGCGGAATGCAAAATTCTATTCGGTCATTGACCTTAAGAATGGCTTCTGGCAGATACCACTGGAGGAAAAGTCCAGATGGCTGACGGCGTTTGTGGTGGGTATGGAAATATACCAATGGAAAGTGCTTCCGATGGGCCTCAAGCAAGCCCCAGGACTTTTCCAGAAGGCGATGCAGAAGATGTTGAGCAGTCAGTACGATGATTTGTCTGACGGTGGCTTTATGAGAAGGCGGGGACAGAAGGCGGGAGAATATGCATTTTGCTATATCGATGACATTATCGTATACTCTAACACAATGGAGGAGCATATCGATCATTTGTCCGATATATTCAGGCGCATCGGAGCTTTTGGCCTGAAGTGCAATCTAAAGAAGTGTCAACTTGCCAAGACGAGTGTGACATACTTAGGGTACGAGATCTCCCATAATCGAGTCTCGATATCCAAAGAGAAGAGGGAGGAGATTATGAATCGACCGATACCAAAGAACCGCACTGAATTGCACTCATTCCTTGCGATGGCGCAATACTATAGCCAGTTTATACCCGATTGGGGTGCAACACGGGCTAAAGTGGAGAAAATGATAGATTTTGGAGACTTTGAGAAGTGGGACGAAGAGGCTTTGCAAGCGTTTCATGCGCTCAAAGATCTCATTTACAAAGACCCGAAAGACGGAGGACTGGTGTTAACGATGCCCGACTTTACGAAACAATTCGTAGTCGATACAGACGCATCTAAGTTTGCGATTGGGGCGGTATTACAACAAGAGGATGAGGAGAAGAAATTACGCCCAATCATGTTTATTAGTAGGAAGTTGTGTGCGGCAGAGAGAAAACTAA
>WBZZ01006249.1:42500-45000 GCA_019918135.1 Paulinella micropora
ACACATAAGGCACCCCACCACGGGCCCAGCACACCCACACCATCCCCTAATTCTCTGTCTGTCGACAGATGGCACCCATTTCAAAAAAAAATCAAGCCCAAGAGAGGGTCAGTGACACCTCAAGTGGCCTTGGTTCATTCCGTAGAGTAAGTGATAAGATCAACTGATGAAATATCGACTAATGTCAGAAAAAAGGAGCTTCTGATTTCGTCAACCAGGAAGTCTGTGGGTAAAGTATTAACCCGATGCCCAGCTAAGCCGTGATGTTTGCACGGAAGGGACTGATACAGGCAATACCAAAGCTCCCTAGTACCAGGCGGGGCCAGAGATAGATAGATAGATAGATAGATAGATAGATAGATAGATAGATAGATAGATAGATAGATAGATAGATAGATGAGATGTCGCAAAGAAATGTAGTCCTTGCAAAAGAACGCAGTTTCACATCAAACAGTAATTTCTGTACTGTGCATGTGTCCGGGATGGGAATCACGGGTAGACTGTGTTCTTGAAAAAAGAAGAGGAGGACGTTGAAGAAAAAGGCAATCTAGGAATGGAGAGCGGGGAGGATAAGGAAGAAGGGAAAGAAAAGGAAGCCATTAGTCCAAGTGTATTGAGCACCGTAAGCTTGCGCAAGCTACAATGATGACATTGTATAAGGCCTAAACCCCCGAAGGGACCTAGCCCGGGCTATGCAACATGGGCGGCTATGACGGAATGCAGTCACCGATACGGACTAGAGGAAGATTAGTCCAATTTTTGACTGCACAGGAGCGATAAATCGCAAAAGAGCAACGAGCTACGCAGGACGATAGCTTGAAGCAAAGGGATTTGGATTCGGGATGTGAAAAACCCAAGGCGCGGAAACATCGATGAACAGAGAACGATACCATGCTGCGAGCCCCGCATTCGATTGGTCGAAGGTGGCAGGTCCATCCGTTGTCCTCGATGTGAGATTTGAGCCCATTGTATCGGCTGGTCTTGTCTCGTGCGTCAAGGATGTTTTCCTCGACCGGGCACGTGAGTTCAATCAGTATACACTTTTTGGTAGACAATGACCAGACAACAATATCGGGGCGGCGGTCAGTGACACAGATGTGGACAGGAAAGGTTTGCTCAGAACCGGTGTATTGGGTTTGGAGCTGCCAATCGTTTGCGGTGTCGAGCAGAGATGGACGATGAAATGACTGCCCCTTAGGCTTCTGCTCGCCCTCTTTCACAAACATAGACTTTGATTCATTTTGGTCTATAGGGGAGCGTTTGTTATGGCTCTCGAAGTGTTTTTGAAGGGGAGCTTCAATAGTGCAGAGCACAGAGTCGTGACGCCAGGTATAACGGCCTTGTTTGAGGGCAACATGGCAACCATCTATCTATCTATCTATCTATCTATCTATCTATCTATCTATCTATCTATCTTTCTATCTATCTTTCTATCTATCTATCTATCTATCTATCTATCTATCTACTATCTATCTATCTATCTACCTATCTATCCATCTATCTATCTATCTATCTATCTTTTTTCTATGTATCTATCGATCTTAAAATCTATATATCTATCTTTTTTTCTATCTATCTATCTATCTATCTATCTATCTATCTATCTATCTATCTTTCTTTCTTTCTTTCTATCTATCTATCTATCTATCTATCTATCTATCTATCTATCTATCTATCTATCAATCTAATCTATCTATCTATCTATCTATCTATCTATCTATCTATCTATCTATCTATCTATCTATCTATCTATCTATCTATCTAATCTATCTATCTATCTATCTATCTATCTATCTATCTATCTATCTATCTATCTATCTATCTATCTATCTATCTATCTATCTATCTCCCTTACGAATATCTTTCGGGCCTCCTCGAAAAGAAGAGTCCAAAAGCGCACGTCCATCCGGACTACAAGTCGCAACCCGGCATTATCAACCTGGATTCCACCCACTGTGTTGACGCCGAGACATACTCCCATTTCGTCCATCGGACAAGAAGTGCCCCGAAAGAACCAACCGAAAGAAGAAAACGCCTGGTATTGCCATCAACACCAAGCGAATGGAAAGGCATTGAAGAAGAACTCCAATCCGCACTCCCTCTCATCCTCCCCTCCTCTCTCATCAAACGCTTGTCGTGTGACGAAGCAGTAGCGAAATTTGAAAGATATCTCTACGACTTCATATCACAACGGGTACCTCAAACAAAAACACAAGAACAAACTCATGAGCGCAAAAACCGCCACGTAACCCGGCTCCAAACAGAACTCACGCAAAACCGACAACAAAAACTGGCCCAAAAGAGACATCTGCGAGAACTCAAAAAGGCAGGTTTTGATTCCAGCTGCTGTTGCAAAAAGCCTGCAAAAAACTTGTCGAGTATTATTGAAAACCGGTAACCGCCTCCGCCGTCGTCTCAAGGAAGCAACTTTAACCTCCGCTCAACGACAAGCTAATACACGCTTCCGATCTGACCCTCATACGTTTGCCAAAAATCTGTT
>WBZZ01006249.1:85000-90000 GCA_019918135.1 Paulinella micropora
ACAACCTCACCACCTACGACCTCACCACCCTCCTCACTCCCTCCATCCCCCTCAGCACCCCCCACAGCCATGCCACCGAGCCTCTGCATACTCAGCAACAGCTGCTTACGTCTCCCCTCATTGATGGGGCAATCCCATAAGAAGTGCGCAAGGGACTCATTGACATCATCATGACAACAGAAGCAGCGAGGGGACATGCCACTGACCAACTTGCTGCGGTACAACCGAAGGCGGTTGTTGCAGCTGAGCAACCTTCTCCGAAGCAGATTATAATGCGCATCATCAAGGGCTACCCATCTTGGGAACTCCTTAGTTCCAAAGACTTGTCTTAGGATGACTCGCAGGCCATCAGTAATATCGCTGCCTGCCTCTCGCTTGTCCCACATCAGTTGCTGCACCATCTTGACGTCCTGCTGAAGGGCCCACTTGTCCACAGTCGAACACCAACCCTCGAGGTCCTTCTCTGAGCTACTTAGGAGCTCCTGAAGCCCTTGTTGTAGATCCATTGAGTCCCTGATAGCGCCTTCGGCCTCCGCAGTCCAGTCGGATTTGACTTGAGATGCGATGACAGGAAATCGCTTCTCCGGTAGAACACGCAGCCGTCCATAGAACTTCAGTTGCGCCGCCCGCCGCAAACGCTCCGCACTCAAAGAGCGCGCCAGGAAGAGTGTAATCCACTTGCTTGTCTTAGGGCTGATGCCGAGAATCATCCTCATGGGGCGCAGCATTGCTGCCTCCAGCTTGGTGAGCTGCGATACGGGGGCACGCCAGACATCGAAGGCGTACTTCAGCTTGGCCCCCACAAGTTGATTCCAGCACATGAGACGATACCTAGCTTGTATCTCACATGCACACCACAAAGAGTACCAACCTGCGGTGGCGACTTCAGTGACACGCGTAGCCCGCAGGGCCTGCTCCTTCCACTTCAGGTCGTCGGTGATAACCACTCCCAGGTACTTGTACTGACTTGTGACACAAAGCTTCTGGCCGCGAAACCACACCACGGGCTCACCTCGCTCCCTGATACTTGGTCGTTTCGCCTTGCTCGACGTGTAAATGGGCATGATTTCCGTCTTGCCGGGCTTCAAGTTGACTTCCAGCCGGTAATCTTCCGCGAACTTGGCCACAACATTGACCATCTTCTGGAGCTCGGTGCGACTGTGAGCGATGAGGGCCACGTCGTCCGCGTATAGAAGTGCCTTGATGTCGTTCAGCCGCTTCACATCCGTGATCTTGAGGGTACTCGCCAGCCGATCACACAGCTCATCCATAAAGACGTTGAAGAGTGTGGGAGAGAGAGGGGACCCCTGTTGGACGCCTACACCCTCCAGTACTTCGGGGGTGAGTGCTCCATCAACTAGCACTTGCGACGAAGTCTGCTCGTAGCACCTGCGTAGCGTGCGCCAGAACTTGCCCCTTACACCCAGCTTCCAGAGCCTCTCAAATAGACCATCTCTCCAAACAGACGGGAAAGCCTTGCGTAGATCGACGAACAGGACATACGACTCCCGCTTCTGCTGCTGACGCCCCTTCAACCTCTGCCAAAGGGTAAAGACCTGATCCGTAGTGCGACGCCCCGGGCGGAAGCCTCCCTGCTCTGGACGTAGCTTATCCGGGCCATCCACGAAGAGCGTTAGACTAGTAGCTAATAAGGACAGATACAGCTTACCAAGGCAACTAATAATCGAGATATCCCTCCAGTTGTCAGGATCCGTAGGATCCCCACCCTTGGGGATATTGACGATGATTCCCTTGCCCCAAGCTTTTGGAGTCCTCTCGGCTTCTCGAATCCAGTTGAAGTACTGCGTTAAGTAGCCATTGATGTAGGCGCCGCCATACTTGAGCATCTCGTTCTTCACTTTGTCCTCGCCACAAGCTTTGTGATTATTCAGGGCACGTTGCCTTGCAAGGACCTCCTCTTGCGTGAACGGCTTGTCCAGCTCTTCGCAAGTGTCTTCACCTACTTCGTGCTCCTTCATAGCCCGGGCCACCTCATCTCTGAAGCGATCGTTCCAGTGGAACTGCCGCTTAGCTTCGGCTTCCTCCCACTCCAGCGAGCCTGCTTCTGCACAGCACTCCACCACAACAGCCGCACTTGCCGGATTTTCCCGTGGCTTCACCGAATTTCTCCGAAATTCCTCCCACCGAGCGACCTTTTCCGGCAGCGTACACGCCAGTGAGCCATCCTCCCTTTGCACCGGCGCGGAGACCTTCGTTCTGCGTGCCCCGCCAAGCCGCTTCGCGAGTAGCCAAAAGCGCTTTGAGGATTGCTCGCGTTGACATTTGACCGCTTCTTCCTGCACTTGCTTGAAGGAGGCGGACTTCTTGGCCCGAGTTGCCTTCCGAATTTGCTTGCGGAGCCGTAGCCAATTCAGACGGGCTTCCGCATTCGATTCATCCCTCCTGTATGCTGCGTAGGCCTCCCGGCGCTGCTGAATGAGCTCCTTTAGCTCCCCGTCGAACCAATTGTTGGTGAAACGGGGTCGTATACATCTGGAGCCAAGGACCCGGTGCGCCGCCATTCGGAAGGACTGCGCCACTCGCTCGGTGACGTCATCTACCACCCGTTGGCTGTCGGCACCACCCGATAGGTCAAGCTCAGGCAGCTGATGTACTCCAAGCTTCTGTAGGCAATGCTGGAATACGTCATCGAACTTGTCGCGTAGATAATCCAGCGCTTGCTTCGCAGCGTGATCATTACCCGAGACACCAGCACCAATAAGCTTATCAACACGAAAGGACCTGTAAGGTTTCGCAGCCCGCTTTGGCTGGCGCTGGCCGCTCCACGTCAGTTCGGCCCATACTGCCTTGTCCGTATCAAGATCATCTTCGCATACTCCGAACTTTGCTCCAGATGCCAAGCCAGGCGACGCGCAGATGTAATCGAGGAGGTGCTTGCCTGTGCCCATGCCGCGCTGCTCACGCCGGGACCACCAGTAGGACCCTTCCACTGGGCACGAGAAGCCGCTCAGATTTCGCAGGCCCGAAGCGACGAGGACAGCCGCGAGTCTCTTGCCGTTCTCCGAACGTACCGGTGCTCCCTTATCATCGACCTCCCCGTGCTGACCGACGATGCCCTCCTCTTTTCGGCTGCATGCCGGCCCGAGCTTTGCGTTGGCATCCGCCACCGTGACCACAAGACCTTTGGCTCCAAAAAAAGCTATAGCTGCCTGCCAGGCCGCATACGCCTCTGACGACTCTTCTTCCTGCGTTTCCTGGGGAAAGTAGCCGTTGCCCACATAGATATCCTGAGCGCCGGTAACACCCGAGGCGATACGCAGCCACACTTGCTGCCGGTGGTCGACGGGGGCTGACACCAGGTTGCAATACGGACCAAGGAAGTTAGCCACCGCGAATAGAACCCCACCCTTGCAGCGATTTTTCTCGCTGACCTCCGCAGGTTTTCCAAAAATCCGGAATCCATCCAGGCTGCATTTGGAAAGTTGCTTCTTGCCCATGCGGTGCTCCTGAGCCCCGATGACTAGCCAGCCCTCGTGCTTGTAGAATGATGCCCATTCCGCCGTGCCTACGTTGTCGTATCCCGTTTTACCCTGCCAGTTGTGACTCGCGACGAGTAGCTTGAAGCCGGTATCGAACTGCTTGGAGCGGTGCTTCTTGGCTCGTTTCCGCACCCGACGGCCGCGCTTGGCTTCCGCCCTCGTGCTGCCCCCCTCTGCAGGTGCTTGCGCAGGTTGGTCCCCCACTGCACTGGCCGCCGAATGCAGGGGCACCACATGCACATCAGCACACTCAGACACACACTTAGGTGCATCGGCAGCCAACTCCGAAGACACCACCTGCACATCATCGACACATTCTTCATGCAGAGGCAAGACGCGATATCCCGTCGCAGCTTCCTCCTTCCGGACCGCCGCTTCCCCACGCAGATGGATGCGAATAAGCCTTCGGACACGTTCCCTGTCCCTGAACCTGCGCCCAAGGGCCACATTGACCCCTCTGCCGAAGAATTTGAGATGTTTGAGTTGCTGCAACGCCGTCTGCCTGCTGTCATCGTCCTCGTAGACCAGCTCCAGGTGACGAAACATTCGCTGGCCTTGCCACTCCATTACCGGGACCACCAGACCAAGACCGCTCATTTTGGAGGCGATCTCCTGTAGATTGGCGCGTTCCGAGAGCCCCCAGACAATCAGATTACGCCCGTCCTTGTCGTACCGATCTACCCGCCGGTACCGTCGAGGCGGCGGTGCCATCTGCCATATAGCACCGCTCGCCTTATGTTGAAGCGCCGACCCGTGTGCCAGGTTTGGGGAGGAAGGATGAGGCGCAGCTAAGATAGCCTCTCCACGTGGTTCAGGAATTCCGTCATATACGCGAGCCCTCATCCTCCCATCCTGGGACATCGGGCCAGAGCCCGTCGAAGAGGCATTCCCACGGGGATTGTCCAGGTCTTCGGCGATTCTACCTTGTCCCATAAGGGCCACAGTGGTAGCTCCGTGCTTCGCGTATTTGTAATCCATTGAGAGTAGTAGACGGCCAATGTCGCTGGCCATCACCGCCGCGCCTCTTTACGCCGAGGAAAGCGCCCGTCCATGCAAATAGCATCGGCGGTATCTGCAACACACACTACACGCATTTCCGCCGGTGTCACTAGACGCTGCCGCGTCGCTTCGTGCCCTTCGGCGCCCGCCAGCACCCCCAGCGTCGCCAGAACCTGCCTCACGCACTACACACACTCTCCATCGCATCGCCAACGCCTCTACTCTCATGCCTTATGGACTTTCAGCTGCTCCTAACAATACACATCATGAGGTACGGGTGTCCCCGAGTGGAGCCAGATCGGACGGCGTGCCGCTGAAACTCCTTCCCCCACGTGGGTATAGAAGGCGCGAACCTAGCGGTACCTATAGGGTCTTACAGACAAGTATAGTAATCCCAGCCGAAGCTGCTCAGTTAGAAATGCAACGGTGGAGGGTGTGAATGCATGGGGCAAGGCACGGCAACGCAGCAAGGCACTGGCAAGGCATTGGGACCGACTGAAG
>WBZZ01006249.1:120000-125000 GCA_019918135.1 Paulinella micropora
TCTATCTGTCTATCTATCTATCTATCTATCTATCTATCTATCTAGGCATCTGTCTATCTATCTATCTATCTATCTATCCATCCATCCATCCATCCATCCATACATCCATCCATCCATCTATCTATCTATCTATCTATCTATCTATCCATCCATCTATCCATCCATCCTTTTATCTATCTATCTATCTATCTATCTATCTATCTACCTACCTACCTACCTACCTACCTGCCTACCTGCCTATCTATCTATCTATCTATCTATCTATCTACCTACCTACCTACCTACCTACCTACCTATCTATCTATCTATCTATATATGGCTAGGCCAAGCGTTCCGACAGCGATCGACAGAACTCGTCGACTTCCCCACCTGGTTAATCTATCTATCTATCTATCTATCTATCTATCTATCTATCTATCTATCTACCTACCTACCTACCTACCTACCTACCTACCTACCTACCTATCTATCTATCTATCTATCTATCTATCTACCTACCTACCTACCTACCTACCTACCTATCTATCTATCTATCTATCTATCTATCTATCTATCTATCTGCCTATCTTCCTATCTACCTACCTACTTATCTATCTACCTACCTATCTATATATCTATCTATCTATCTATCTATCTATCTATCTATCTATCTGTGGGTAGGCAAACCTCCCTCCAGACCCAACAGCGGTAACACACCACACACCACTTTTTTGCTGCTGAAAATTTTCCGCGAAAATGCGTTGATTTTAGGGATGGATATAGTCGTTATTTTGAACATATCAAAGCCCTCTGGAGCCAAGAGCGGTTGATGTTGCCGGTGCGAATGAGTATATCCGTTATTTAAAAAAAAAAGAAAAGAAAAAAACAAAAAATCAGAACTTTGAATTTGTCTGGCGGAAGCAAGTCGCCCTCAAAAGCCCATAGTGTTAACAATAATAATAATAATAATAATAATAATAATAATAATAATAATAATAATAATAATAATAGTGCTTCTCTGTCAATGGCTGATGCATTTCTGCACATGCGCCTCCATCGTCTCACCCGTGAGGGGAGTACGAAGAATTGACGATAGGCTGTAATGACACCCCCGCAAGGGCAGTTCCAACACTTCCAGACGGACCAATATATGTATGTATTACATATATGGGTGTGTTCAATGAAAATACTGGTCCAGACGGACCGGTATGTTCAATGAAAATACTGGTGGCACCGACGGGAATCGAACTGGCAACAGGGCCCAGATGGTAGAACTTGACCACTGGGCTATCACGGTGTCAATAATAATAATAATAATAATAATAATAATAATAATAATAATAATAATAGTGTATCTCCTGCCAATTGCTGAGCCAAAAGGCCATGTGCATCCAGTCCTCCATTCCATAAGGAAAGTCTCCACACCAATCGGTGGAATAAAGGAAGTGACGGCATAGAACATTACTCTAGGAGCTTTATACCAATCAGCCCATGGAAAGGACCGATGGCCTATGTACTCCCTAAATAATAATAATAATAATAATAATAATAATAATAATAATAATAATAATAATAATAATTAATACTATATCCGAGGCGTACTGATGCAGCTAATGTCATATCCTCAACGGACATAAGCCTCCAATACCCTTGTTCGAGGTCCTCCACCCCCCCGTGTCAGTCTCTCGCCTGATGATCGGGGCCACCGATGGAGCTCCTGAGGGCAAGACTGCACTAAGCCGAGGTTATTCCGCAGTCCCAGCAACCTCTTGCAAGACGTCACCGAATGTGCAAGTGCATACACCAAGCGCGGTTGCTAGAGCTGCCTCGAAACCCCACCCATAACATTCTGGTGTCTGCTGGGTCCTGGGCTATCAACCAGCATATGCGGAGTTTAAGATCTTTTACGCCTCCCCAGCATCTACCACCAAAGGGTTATGAGTTGGCGTCACAGTTTAACGCCTTGAGGCCATTGGGCTGAATAATAATAATAATAATAATAATAATAATAATAATAATAATAATAACAACATCAACAATAATAATAATACTATATCTGAGGCGTACTGATGCAGCTAATGGCATATCCTCAACGGACATAAGCCTCCAATACCCTTGTTCGAGGTCCTCCACCCCCCCGTGTCAGTCTCTCGCCTGATGATCGGGGCCACCGATGGAGCTCCTGAGGGCAAGACTGCACTAAGCCGAGGTTATTCCGCAGTCCCAGCAACCTCTTGCAAGACGTCACCGAATGTGCAAGTGCATACACCAAGCGCGGTTGCTAGAGCTGCCTCGAAACCCCACCCATAACAATCTGGTGTCTGCTGGGTCCTGGGCTATCAACCAGCATATGCGGAGTTTAAGATCTTTTACGCGCGCAACGACCCTCCTCCCCAGCATCTACCACCAAAGGGTTATGAGTTGGCGTCACAGTTTAACGCCTTGAGGCCATTGGGCTGGAACTCTGTTTAGCAAGTGTGACTAGGTTTTTTCATCGGGATTTCCCTCAAATATGTCACAGTCAACACTCCAAGGCAGATTTAATAATAATAATAATAATGATAATAATAATAACCGCAAAAATCATTGTGTGTGTGTATGTGTTGTTGTTGTTGTTGTTGCAATATCTCAATTTCCATCCACAATTCAATATCCATCCGAAAGTTGAAACAGTTGTGTCTATATAGATAGATAGATAGATAGATAGATAGATAGATAGGTAGGTAGGTATATAGGTAGATAGGTTTTGTGTATAAATGCATGTGGTTTGGTTGTGGTAGCGATCAATATTAGGAAGGGGCCAGTAACTCCCCACGCCTATCTCTATCTATCTATCTATCTCTCTATCTATCTATATCTATCTATCTATCTATCTATCTATCTATCTATCTATCTATCTATAGTGGTTTGGTTGTGGTAGCGACCAATATTAGGAAGGGGCCAGTGACTCCCCTACGCCTATCTCTATCTATCTATCTATCTATCTATCTATCTATCTATCTATCTATCTATAGTGTTTTGGTTGTGGTAGAGACCAATATTAGGAAGGGGCCAGTGACTCCCCTACGCCTATCTCTATCTATCTATCTATCTATCTATCTATCTATCTATCTATAGTGGTTTGGTTGTGGTAGCGACCAATATTAGGAAGAGGTCAGTGACCCCCCCACGCCTATCTCTATCTATCTATCTATCTATCTATCTATCTATCTATTTTGTTGTGGTAGCGATCAATATTAGCAAGGCGAATGACTCCCCTACCAAGATCAAACGGAGTGAATCGCCTACTAAGATGAAATCGGGGTTAGTCATTTCTATCTCTCTCTCTCTCTCTCTCTCTCTCTCTCTCTCTCTCTTACTATCTATCTATCTATCTATCTATCTATCTACCTACCTACCTATCTATCTATCTCTCTATCTACCTATCGTCCTACCTACCTATCTACCTAAGATGAAGGCTGGAAGAGTCATTGCTATATGTCTGTCTCTATCTAATCTATCTATCTATCTATCTATCTATCTAATCTATCTAAACTTTCTAATCTATCTAATCTATCTATCTATCTATCTATCTATCTATCTAATCTATCTAATCTATCTATCTATCTATCTATCTATCTATCTCTCCATTTTTCCTTTTTCTTCAAACCCCTTGGAGAAGATTTTGCTCGTGTCCACCCTTACGAAGATCCTTCGAGCCTCCTCGAAAAGAAGAGTCCAAAAGTGCACGTCCATCCGGACTATAAGTCACAACCCGGCATTGTCAACCCGGATTCCACCCACAGTGTTGACTTCGAGACATACTCTCATTTCGTCCAAGAAGTGCCCCGAAAGAACCAATCGAAAGAAGAAAGCACCTCATCTTGCCATCAACATCAAGCGTATGGAAAGACATTGAAGAAGAACTCCAATCCGCCCTCCCTCTCATCCTCCCCTTATCTCTCATCCTGCATTCCGTCATAGCCGTCTAGTGTTGCATCCCGGGCTAGGTCCCTTCGGGGGTTTAGGCCTTTACACAATGTCATCATTGTAGCTTGCGCAAGCTTACGGTGCTCAAAACACTTGGACTAACGGCTTCCTTTTCTTTCTCTTCTTCCTTATCCTCCCCACTCTCCATTCCTAGATTGCCTTTTTCTTCAACGTCCTTCCTCTTCTTTTTTCCAGAACACAGTCTACCCGTGATTCCCATCCCGGACACATGCACAGTACACAAATTACTGTTTGATGTGAAACTGCGTTCGTTTGCAAGGACTACATTCCTTTGCGACATCTCATCTATCTATCTATCTATCTATCTATCTATCTATCTATCTATCTATCTATCTATCTATGGGTGCCATCTGTCGACAGACAGAGAATTAGGGGATGGTGTGGCTGGGCCCGTGGTGGGTTGCCTTATGTGTGCCTAGCCATACGCCTATAAGTCACATGCCGAAATAGCGACGGGAAGCACCATCCTGTTCCCTCAGGGTGCCCTTTCTCGCTTGTTGAGCCCGGAATAAAACCCACAGTGCTCTGTCGGTTTATACTAGACTAACAGTCTCGAAACTCCATCTGCTTACTCCTCTGTAATGGAGGTGGGAGCTCGTTCTGCAAGGGGCGCTTATGGAACGAGCCCTGGCCCCGCCTGGTACTAGGGAGCTTTGGTATCGCCTGTATCAGTCCCTTCCGTGCAAACATCATGGCTTAGCTGGGCATCGGGTTAATACTTTACCCACAGACTTCCTGGTTGACGAAATCAGAAGCTCCTTTTTTCTGACATCTGTCGATATTTCATCTATCTATCTATCTATCTATCTATCTATCTATCTATCTATCTACCTACCTACCTACCTTCCTACCTACCTACCTATCTATCTATCTATCTATCTATCTATCTTTATCTACCTACCTACCTACCTACCTACCTATCTATCTATTTATCTATCTATCTATCTATCTATTTCTCTACCTATCTCTCTATCTATCTATCTATCTATCTATCTATCTATCTATCTATCTTATCTACCTACCTACCTACC
>WBZZ01006249.1:142500-152500 GCA_019918135.1 Paulinella micropora
TGTTCCTGTTCTTTTCTTGTTCTTGTTCTTGTTCCTGTTCCTGATCCTGTTCCTGTTCTTGTTCTTGTTCCTGTTCCTGTTCTTGTTCTTGTTCCTGTTCTTGTTCTTGTTCTTGTTCTTGTTTTCTTTCTTGTTCTGGTTCTGTTCTGTTCGGTTCTGTTCGTGCTTGTGTGTGTGTGTGTGTGTGTGTGTGTGTGTGTGTGTGTGTGTGTGCAAAAAATGCACTTAGCTTGCGACCACTGGGGAGAGGAGAGAGAGAGAGAGAGAGAGAGACAGAGACAGAGAGAGGTAGCAAATAATATAAACAAATAAATGAATAAAAAACAATATACACACACATAGACACACTGTCTCTCTATCTATCTATCTCTCTCTCTCTCTCTCTCTCTCTCTCTCTCATTCTCTCTCTCTCTTTCTCCCTCCCTCCATCTCTCCAGTCATCTCCTCAGCAAACCAAAGCCAAGTTTCCTCAGACCCCGCCAAAAGCTCCCGCAGCAGATGGCTCAAGCAAATCCCGGGACAGTCTCCCTCACCCTGTGGAGGAGCTAATGCAGCTGATCAAGGGATCTCCAGATGTCATGAAGGATCTCCGACGCCGACTGGACGAATATGATGCACAGCGTTCTTCACAAGCTAGCCAAGGGGCTGCAGCTGGCCCACATGTATGTATGTATCTATGTATGTGTGTATGTATGTGGTTGTGTGTGTGTGTGTTTGAGGGTGAGTGTGTGTGTTTGAGGGTGAGTGTGTGTGTGTGTTTGAGGGTGAGAGTTAGAGTTAGAGTTACTGTGTGTGTAAGTTTGTATATATATATATATATATATATATATATATATATATAATATAGGCGGTTGGCAACCTGCCGGAGACCAAAGACAAATCGTCACAAAAATCTCGCGGGAGGTCGGGCAACTTCTTTGCCAGGCTGATGGGAAAGAAGAATGCAGGAGGAAAGACGGGTGCAGCAGTAGCTCCCTCTCCGCCCGTGGTTCTGCCCCAGTCTCTAGTGGACGACAAGAGCTTCCGAGGGCGCCTCAGCAAGTTCTACCAAATCCACAGCCCAGGGGAGCTAGACCGCGTGGATGAGATGTGCGAGACGTACAAGCAAGATGAAACGCCATTCTGGGAGGCTCAGGCGAAGAAGTTTGGTAAGGAGGTGGTTAAGTCGTACGAGAAGCCACCTCCGCCAGGCGTCAGCCCCGTAGACGATCTGGTCACACTACATCTATCTCTAGCCATGGCTTGCCTATCTCTAGCCATGGCTCATCTATCTCTACCCATGGCTTGTCTGTGTTTTTGCTTAGATGGCGCTGATTCAAGGCTCGCCTGAGATCATGGAGGAGCTTCGTACTGCCTTGACCTCTGCCGAGGCCGCCGCCAATAAGGAGGTTCGTTGTTGTTGCTGCTTCTTCTAGCCATGGCTCATCTATCTCTAGCCATGGCTCGTCTATCTCTAGCCATGGCTCATCCATCTCTACCGATGACTTATCTATCTAACTCTTGTTATTTATATCTGCTTGCAGCAGCAAGAGAACGGCGGCCTGATTTCACGTGTCAAGGAAAGCTTGAGTTTACGCCGGAGAGGCAGCTCGCCTCGCACTAGCTCCCCAACAGGGGTCAGCCCCAATAAGGTACCAGAGTGGCTTAGTCGATGGAAAGAAATAGGCTCGCCATGGCTAAAGATAGATGAGCTTTGGCTAGAGATAGAGAAGCCATGGCTAGAGATAGATGAGCCATGGCTAGAGATGAATAAGCCACGGCTAGAGATAAATGAGCCATGGCTGGAGATAGATGAGCCGTGGATATCGATAGATAAGGCATGGAGAAGGCAAGAGATTGGTGGATTGATTGATTGATGGATGGATTGATTGAGTGAGTGATCGATTGATTGATTGATTGATTGAGTGAGTGAGTGAGTGAATGATTGAATGGTTGAGTGGTTGATAATATGGGTAGAGTGGTAACGAGATGGGGGGGGGGGGGGGGGGGGGGTGGGTGGGGGGACAGAGACATACACACACACACACGCACAGACAAATGTGTGTACAGATAAATGTGTTTGTCTGTCTGTGAAGCGCAAATCGAGCACACCAAAATACTTTCCAACCAAAGGTAATATCGATGGATTGATAGATGGATGGAGGGATGGATGGACAGATGCATGGATGGATGGATGTATATATATGTATATATATATATATATATATATATATATATATATATACATGCATACATAGGTGTGGCGGCGTCTCCACCTGCAGCGGTGTATGTATGTATGTATGTATCTATGTATGTATGAATTACATATATATATATATATATATATATGTATATATATACATATATATATACATATATATATATATTATATATTATATATATATGTATATATATATATATATAATATATATATTTTTGTAAATATATATATATATTCTTTATATATATATATATATATATATGTAGCACTTGAACTTGCTGTTTGAGTTCACGAATCGTTTCTTCCATGACATGCCTATGTACACGCATAGATATATGTGTAATATAAAAATTATATATATATATATATATATGTATATATATATACATTCGTAGTGGTGGCGTCTCCATCTGCAGCGGTGTGTGTATGTATGTATGTATATATATATTGATAGTGTCGCCGTTTCCACCAGCGGCGGGAAGCAAGGGAGAACAAGAAGAAGAGAAGGTAAGAAAAAGAGAAGGAAGAGAAGGAAGAGAAGGTAAGGAGAAGAGAAGGTAAGAAGAAGAGAAGGAAGAGAAGGTAAGAAGAAGAGAAGGAAGAGAAGGTAAGGAGAAGAGAAGGAAGAGAAGGTAAGAAGAAGAGAAGGAAGAGGAGAAGGAAGAGAAGGTAAGAAGAAGAGAAGGAAGAGAAGGTAAGAAGAAGAGAAGGAAGAGAAGGTAAGAAGAAGAGAAGGAAGAGAAGGTAAGAAGAAGAGAAGGAAGAGAAGGTAAGAAGAAGAGAAGGAAGAGAAGGTAAGAAGAAGAGAAGGAAGTGAAGGTAAGAAGAAGAGAAGGAAGAGAAAGTAAGAAGAAGAGAAGGAAGAGAAGGAGGAGCAGGAAGAGAAGGTAAGAAGAAGAAAAGGAAGAGAAGGTAAGAAGTAGAGAAGGAAGAGAAGGAACAGAAGGTAAGAAGGTAAGAAGAACACAAGGAAGAGAAGGTAAGAAGAAGAGAAGGAAGAGAAGGTAAGAAGAAGAGAAGGAAGAGAAGGTCAGAAGAAGAGAAGGAAGAGAAGTAACAGAAGGTAAGAAAAAGAGAAGGTAAGAAGAAGAGAAGGAAGAGAAAGTAAGAAGAAGACAAGGAAGAGAAGGAACAGAAGGTAAGAAGAGGAGAAGGTAAGAAGACTAGAGAAGGAAGAGAAGGAAGAGACAGAAGAGAAGGTAAGAAGAAGAGAAGGAAGAGAAGGAACAGAAGGTAAGAAGAAGACAAGGAAGAGGAGGAGCAGGAAGAGAAGGTAAGAAGAGAAGGAAGAGAAGGTAAGAAGAAGACAAGGAAGAGGAAGAGAAGGTAAGAAGAAGATTAGGAAGAAAAGGTAAGAAGAAGACACGGAAGAGAAGGTAAGAAGAAGAGAAGCAAGAGATGGAAGAGAAGGTAAGAAGACGAGAAGGAAGAGAAGGTAAAAAGAAGACAAGGAAGAGAAGGTAAAAAGAAGACAAGGAAGAGAAGGTAAGAAGAAGAGATGGAAGAGAAGGTAAGAAGAAGACAAGGAAGAGAAGGTAAAAAGAAGACAAGGAAGGTAAGAAGAAGAGATGGAAGAGAAGGTAAGAAGAAGAGAAGGAAGAGAAGGTAAGAAGAAGAGAAGGAAGAGAAGGTAAGAAGACAAGGAAAAGAAGGTAAGAAGAAGACAAGGAAGAGAGACAGAAGAGAAGGTAACAAGAAGAGAAGGAAGAGAAGGTAAGAAGAAGACAAGGAAGAGAAGGTAAGAAGACAAGGAAAAGAAGGTAAGAAGAAGACAAGGAAGAGAAGGTAAGAAGAAGACAAGGAAGAGAAGGTAAGAACAAGAGAAGGAAGAGAAGGTAAGAAGAAGAGAAGGAAGAGAAGGTAAGAACAAGAGAAGGAAGAGACTGTAAGAAGAAGACAAGGAGGAGAAGGAAGAGAAGGTAAGAAGAAGACAAGGAGGAGAAGGAAGAGAAGGTGAGAAGAAGAGAAGGAAGAGAAGGGAAGAAGAAAAGGAAGAGAAGCAAGAGAAGGTAAGAAGAAGAGAAGGAAGAGCAGGAAGAGAAGGTAAGAAGAAGACAAGGAAGAGAAGCAAGAGAAGGTAAGAAGAAGAGAAGGAAAAGAAGCAAGAGAAGGTAAGAAGAAGAGGAGGAGAAGGAAAGAACGTAAGAAGAAGAGGAAGAGAAGGTAAGAAGAAGAGGAGGAGGAGAAGGAAGAGAAGGTAAGAAGAAGAGGAGGAGGAGAAGGAAGAGAACGTAAGAAGAAGACAAGGAAGGAAGAAGGAAGAGGGGGTAAGGAAGAGAAGACAAGAAGAAGAGAAGGAAGATAAGGAAGAGAAGGTAAGAAGAAGAGAAGGAAGAGAAGGTTAGAAGAAGAGGAGGAGAAGGAAGCGAAGGTTAGAAGAAGAGGAGGAGAAGGAAGCGAAGGTTAGAAGAAGAGGAGGAGAAGGAAGCGAAGGTAAGAAGAGGAGAAGGAAGAGAAGGTAAGAAGAAGAGAAGGAAGAGAAGGTAAGAAGAAGAGAAGGAAGAGAAGGTAAGAAGAAGAGGAGAAGGAAGAGAAGGTAAGAAGAAGAAGAGGAGAGGGTTGAGACAGTTGAATTCATAGCGTGCCTCTGAAATCATGGATAGAGGTAAACGAGCCGCCCCCCCCCTCTCTCTCTCTCTATATATATATAAATATATATATATATATATATATATATATATATATATATATATATTATATAGAAACAAGGAGTGATAGAAGTTGGGACAGAGACTCGCTCTCTCTCTCTCTCTCTCTCTCTCTATATATATATATATATATATATATATATATATATATATATATATATATATATATAGAAACAAGGAGTAATAGAAGATGGGACAGAGACTCCAGAGCAGGTCCCTACATACATACTACATACATACATAACATGCATACATTCATGCATGCATGCATACATACATACATACATACTCATACACACACACACACACACACACACACGCACACAAACACACACAAACACACACACTCATTCACACCCTCTCTCTCTCTCTCTCTCTCTCTTCCTCTTCTCTCTCTCTCTCTCTCTCTCTCTCTCTCTCTCTCTCTCTCTCTCTAGAAAAAACCTGAATTAAGGCTCGATGTGCCCGCTTCACAGATGACAGTAGATGCTAGTCCGGCGGCCACAAAGGACTTCCTAAACCCGCCCTTTGCGGTAGCCATGCATGGCTAGAGATAGATGAGCCATGGATAGGGATAGATGAGCCATGGCTAGAGATAGATGAATCTTAGCCAGAGATAGATGGCTACAGCTCGATATGCCCTCTACAGAGACGACAGTAGCCACTATCCCGGTGGCTAGCAAAGAATTCCTAAACCCACCCTTCGCGGTAGCCATGGCTAGAGATAGATGAGCCATGGATAGGATAGATGAGCCATGGATAGGGATAGATGAGCCCTGGATATGTTTGATGAGCCCTTAATAGAGATGGATAAGCCATGGATATGATAGACGAGCCATGGATAGGGATAGATGAGCCATGGCTAGAGATAGATGGCCGCCACTAAAGATTTTCTTAAACCCACCCTTCGAGATCTAACTCAGCGTTGGGGGGGGGGGGGGGGGGGGGGGGGGGGGGGGGGGGGGGGGGGGGGGGGGTGTTGGAGCTACTTGCTTACTTACTTATTTACTTACTTATGTACTTGTTGGCTTGCTTGCTTGCTTGCTTGCTTGCTTGCTTGCTTGCTTGCTTGCTTGCTTGCTTGCTTGCTTGCTTGCTTGCTTGCTTGCTTGCTTGCTTGCTTGCTTGCTTGCTTGCTTGCTTGCTTGCTTGCTTGCTTGCTTGCTTGCTTGCTTGCTTGCTTGCTTGCTTGCTTGCTTGCTTGCTTGCTTGCTTGCTTGCTGGCTGGCTGGCTGGCTGGCTGGCTGGCTGGCTGGCTGGCTGGCTGGCTGGCTGGCTGGCTGGCTGGCTGGCTGGCTGGCTGGCTGGCTGGCTGGCTGGCTGGCTGGCTGGCTGGCTGGCTGGCTGGCTGGCTGGCTGGCTGGCTGGCTGGCTGGCTGGCTGGCTGGCTGGCTGGCTTGTTTGCTTGTTTGCTTACCTATTTACTTACTTACTTACTTACTTACTTACTTACTTACTTACTTACTTACTTACTTACTGACTTACTGACTCACTTACTGATTTACTTACTTACTTACTTACTTACTTACTTGCTTGCTTACTTACTTACTTACTTACTTACTTACTTACTTACTGACTTACTTACTTTCTTACCTATTTACTTACCTACCTACCTACCTACCTACCTACCTACCTACTTACCTACCTACTTACTTACTTACTTACTTACTTACTTACCTACTTACTCACATAGATATCCAAGGGAGTTGATGTTGACAGCAGCAACCGCAGTCTACCTGGCAGGTTCGTTCTCATTATCATATACTGATATTAGGTAGTATGTCACTTAGTAGTAAGTAGGTCGTATGTCAGTAAGTAGGTAGTCTATGTCAGTAAGTAGCTATCTATCTATCTATCTATCTATCTATCTATCTATATATCTATCTATCTATCTAATCTATCTATCTATCTATCTATCTATCTATCTATCTGTCTATCTATCTATCTTATCTATCTATCTATCTATCTATATATCTGTCTGTCTGTGTCTATCTATCTATCTATCTATCTATCTATCTATCTTTCTACCTACCTACCTACGTACCTACCTACCTACCTACCTAGCTACCTACCTACCTACCCTAGGTAGTATGTAAGTAAGTAGGTACATTATCATTATTATAACTGATGTTGACAGTAGCAACGTTAGTCTACCTGGCAGGTAGATTAACATTATCGGTCACCTCCACAAAATGTAGTCAGGTTACCGATAAAACTACATATGCGGCGCGCCAAATTTGACGTGTTTTGCGGGCTCGCCGGCCCGGCTCGCCCGCAAAAAAGTCAAATTTGTTGCTAGCCGCATGATATACTATTATACTACTGATGTAATATCTATTCGAGTAAGTAAGTAAGTAAGTAAGATAGATAGATATCACGTTATGCCAGTCGCTGTGGCGACCTAGGCAGATAGATAGATAGATAGTAAGCAGGCAGCTATGGAGGTACGTAGGTAAGTAAATAGGTAAGAAAGTAGGTAATTTTAGTCAGTAAGTGAGTAAGTAAATAAGTAAGTAAATATAGATATCTAATGTAAGTAAGTAAATATAGATATCTAATGGAGCTGATGTTGACAGTAGCAATAGGTAGGTAAATAGATATAGATAGATAGATAGATAGATAGATAGATAGATAGATAGATAGATAGATAGATAGATAGATAGATAGATAGATAGATGAGATATCGACTAATGTCAGAAAAAAAGGAGCTTCTGATTTCGTCAACCAAGGAAGTCTGTAAAGTATTGACCCGATGCCCAGCTAAGCCGTGATGTTTGCACGGAAGGGACTGATACAGGCGATACCAAAGCTCCCTAGTACCAGGCGGGGCCAGGGCTCGTTCCATAAGCGCCCCTTGCAGAACGAGCTCCCACCTCCATTAGATAGATAGATAGATAGATAGATAGATAGATAGATAGATAGATAGATAGATAGATAGATAGATAGATAGGTAAATAGCAACGGTAGTCTACCTGGCAGGTACATTATCATTTTTATATACTGATATCATATCTATCCATCTACCTATCTACCTATCTATCTATCTATCTATCTATCCATCCATCCATCTATCCATCACTCTATCTATCCATCCATCTATCTATCCATCCATCTATCCATCCATCCATCTATCTATCTATCTATCTATCTATCCAGCACTGGGCCCAAGATTGTCAACGTATTCAAACGCAAGCGTCCGGATAGTAAGAGTAAAGCCGTGCGTGCAATCAACCCCGACGAGCAGCTAGAGGTTAGTAGATTTACTTACTTACTTACTTACTTACTTACTTACTTACTTACTTACTTGCTTGCTTGCTTACTTGCTTACTCGCTTACTACTTGCTTGCTTACTTGCTTACTTGTTACTTGCTTACTCGCTTACTTGCTTACTTGCTTGGTTACTTACTTAAGCGTCCAGATAGTAAGAGTAAAGCCGTGCGTGCAATCAACCCCGACGAGCAGCTAGAGGTTAGTAGATATACTTACTTACTTGCTTGCTTGCTTGCTTGCTTGCTTGCTTGCTTGCTTGCTTGCTTGCTTGCTTGCTTTGCTTTGCTTTGCTTTGCTTTGCTTTGCTTTTGCTTTTGCTTTTGCTTTTACTTTTACTTTTACTTTTACTTTACTTTTACTTTTACTTTTACTTTACTTTACTTTACTTTACTTTACTTTACTTTACTTACTTTATTTACTTACTTTACTTACTTACTTTACTTACTTTACTTACTTACCTTACTTACCTTACTTACCTTACTTACTTACTTACCTACTTACTTACCTTACTTACCTTACTTACCTTACTTATTTTACTTACTTTACTTTACTTTACTTTACTTTACTTAACTTTACTTTACTTTACTTTTACCTTACTTTACCTTACTTTACCTTACTTTACCTTACTTTACCTTCCTTACCTTCCCTTACCTTCCCTTACCTTCCCTTACCTTACCTTCCCTTACCTTCCCTTACCTTACCTTACCTTACCTTCCCTTACCTTACCTTACCTTACCTCCCCTTCCCTTCCTTTACCTTACCTTTACCTTACCTTTACCTTACCTTTACCTTACCTTTACCTTACCTTTACCTTACCTTTACTTTACCTTTACCTTACCTTTACCTTACCTTACCTTTACCTTAACCTTACCTTACCTTACCTTACCTTACCTTACTTACTTACTTGCTTACGTAGTTGCTTGCTTACTTGCTGACTACTTACTTGCTTACTTGCACTTGCTTACTTGCTTACTTAAGCGTCCAGATAGTAAGAGTAAAACCGTGCGTGCAATCAAGCCCGACGAGCAGCTAGAGGTTAGTAGAAAAACTTACTTACTTACTTACTTACTTGCTTACTTGCTTACTTGCTTACTTGCTTACTACTTGCTTGCTTACTTGCTTGCTTGCTTGCTTACTTACTTAAGCGTCCAGATAGTAAGAGTCAAGCCGTGCGCGCAATCAAACCAGACCAGCATCTACAGTTTAGTAGATATGTGTATGTAGCGTTGTGTGTCTAGGAATTGGGGGGGTGGTGGGAGATTGTCAATATATTCAAGCGTGAACGGCCAGACAGTAAGAGTAAAGCAATACGTGCAATCAACACAGACGAGGAGCAAGAGGTTGGTAGATATGTGTATGTAGTGTTGTTGTATATAGGAATGGGTGGGTGGGGTGGGGGGGGGGGGGTGAGAGAGAGAGAGAGAGAGATTGTCAATATATTCAAGCGTGAACGGCCAGACAGTAAGAGTAGAAGCAGTGCGTGCAATCAACACAGACAAGTAGAAAGAGGTTAGTATGTATGTGTATGTAATGTTTTATATATATATATAGGGGGGGGGGGGGGGGGGGGGGGGGCTGCAGACACAGTAGATGCAACGCACACATACACACAAAAATTTCGGCCAGTGATTTTTCACCGCAGAATACGTTGTTTTTGCACAAAACCTTCGGTGGCCGGAATTCTTCCCTGGTCTTTTCACCGCAAGATATGTTTTTTTTTTTTTTTTTTTTTTTTTGGGGGGGGGGGGGGGGGGGGGGGGGGCCAAAATTTTAGGTGGCCGAAATTGTTCGCTCGTCTTTACTTGATAGCAGATGCAACGCGTCCATGCATACATACATACATAGATACATACATACATACATACATATATACATATACGTT
>WBZZ01006249.1:162500-165000 GCA_019918135.1 Paulinella micropora
ATTCTCATCTATGTGTTGTGTGTGTTAGAACTGTCTCAAAGCTCTTGATTGAAGCGTATGTGATATCTTTATGTTTATATCTATCTATACATGTGTTATATGTACGTATCGTATTAGAATTGTAGCAAAAAATGTATATGTATATGTATATGTATATGTATATGTATACGTATATGTATATGTATATGTATATGTATATGCATATGCATATGTATGTGTATGTGTATATGTATAGCTCTTGATTGAAGCGCAGTGTGGCATCGACGTTGTATTTATACTTATATCTATCGATACATGTGTTATATGTATGTATTTAGGTATCTATGTGCTGTGTGTTAGAATCGCCTCAAAGCTCTTGATTGAAGTTCAGTGTGACCTCCACGTCGTGTATATGTTTACATCTATACATACATGTGTTATATATATGTATCCATTGGACTTAGGGAACGTCCATGTGAAATGTACAGCTATAAAGTCATACCTTTATCTAAGGTGGAAACCTAGTTATCTATCTATCTATCTATCTATCCATCTATCTATCTATCTATCTGTCTATCTATCTATCTATCTACCTACCTACCTACCTACCTACCACCTACCTACCTATCTACCTATCTATCTATCTATCTATTGGTTGAAGCGCAGTGAGTGTACATCGACGTTGTGTCTTTTACATGTGTGATATGTATATATCTATGTATCTATGTGCTGTGTGTTGTGTGTGTTTTAGAATTGTCTTAAGCTCTTGATTGAAGCGCAGTGTGACATCGATGTCTCGACCATAATGGGAAAGACTGCGGTGTGCGCCGCGAGGTGAGAGAGAGAGAGAGAGAGAGAGAATCTATGTAGTACGTCTGTCTGTCTGTCTGTGTGTGTGTGTGTGTGTGTGCGTACGAGTGTGTACAAATGAAGATCAAAGAGCCATGTATGTCTGTCTAGTTTTTTTTTTTTTTTTTACTATGTAGTTCGACTCGTATTCCAAGGTGGTTGTGTATGTGTTATGTGTCCGTGTTTGTGTATAGTTTTTACGGCAACGCGGAATGCCTACGCCTGCTGATCGAAGCGGGAGCAGATGTGAACAAACCACGAAACGACGGCAGCACTCCTGTCTCCCTCCAACCATCCCTCCCCCTCCCCCTCCTCCTTCCCCTCCCCTCCCCTCTCTCTCTCTCTCTCTCTCTCTCTCTCTCTCTCGGGCAGATGTGAACAAGCCACGAAACGACGGCAGCACACCTGTCGCCCTCTACCTGCCTACCTATCTACCTATCTACCTCTCTCTCTCTCTCTCTCTCTCTATATATATATATATCCATCTATCTATCTATCTATCTATCTCCATCCATCCCTCCCTCCCTTCCCCCCACTCAACCCCCCCCCCCCCCTCTCTCTATCTCTCTCTCTCTTCCTCTCTTTCTCTCTCTCTCATTCCTGTCGTAGGTCTTCATGACCGGCTTGAAAGGCAGATATCACATCCTCTCTCTCTCTCTCTCTCTCTCTCTCTCCCTCTCCCTCTCTTCCTCACCCTCTCTCTCTCTCTCTCTCTCTCTCTCTCTCTCTTTCTTATTCCTGTCGTAGGTCTTCATGACCGCCTTGAAAGGCCAAATACAGTGCTTGGATCTCTCTCTCTCTCTCTCTCTCTCTCTCTCTCCCTCCCATCCTCTCCCTCTCTCTCTCCTTCTCTCTCTCTCTCTCTCTCTCTCTCTCTCATTCTCGTCGTAGGTCTTCATGACTGCTTTGAAAGGCCAACTGCAATGCTTGGATCTACTCATTGATGCGAAGGCAGATATACACGCCGCGAACATACACGGCCACTCCCCGATGTTCTTAGCGGGTCAGTATGATGAGAGAGAGAGAGAGATAGAAAGAGAGAGAGAGAAAGGAGATTTTTTTAGCGGGTCAGTAAGATGGGGGGGGGGGGGGGGGGGTGTTTTTAGCGGGTCAGTAAGGAGAGAGAGATGTTTCTGACCTCCTGACTAGATTTTGCGTCCTTTCTGGACTCCACACCTGTGCGGGTTCACGGTGACTAAGGCGCCTTCCTCACCACAGGCGCAGATTTCCCGGCTGCTTGGTCAATTTCTGGGGTTTGCTTCCCTGAAAAGCCTGGTCTGTGGTGCCACTTGATCTACCTCCACCACAGGCGCAGATTTCCCGGTTCCTGGGCCAATTTCTGGGGTTTGCTTCCCTGAAAAGCCTGGCATGTGGTGCCACTTGATCTACCTCCACCACAGGCACAGATTGCCCGGCTTCTGGGTCAATTTCTGGGGTTTGCTTCCCTGAAAAGCCTGGCCTGTGGTGCCACTTGATCTACCCCACTCAGATTTCCCGGTTTCTGGGTCCATTTCTGGGTGGCACCACAGGCCAGGCTTTTCAGGGAAGCAAACCCAGGAATTGACCCAGAAGCCGGGAAATCTGGGTGGTGTTGAACGTGCCTTAGGGTTAGGGCTAGGTTTAGGGTTCGGCTTTAAGAAACTTACACCGTCTTCTCTGTGCGATGGTTGGT
>WBZZ01006249.1:170000-173093 GCA_019918135.1 Paulinella micropora
CCAAAACTGCTACATTTGTGCTTTCCGCATTCTCGTCACAATTTGATTGAAGCAAGAAGAGAGCACAGTCGGAGGGTTTTTGTCACTTGACTGTCCACACAGTAATGTTAAATGATTTTGCAATCAGATATCTGGCTGGATACGTTCAAAACTGTTTTAACCCGTCCTGTCACAAGCCCGCTTCCGTCCGCAATAATAGTAATAATAATAATAATAATAATAATAATAATAATAATAATAATAATAATAGTGCTTCTCTGTCAATGGCTGATGCATTTCTGCACATGCGCCTCCATCGTCTCACCCGTGAGGGGAGTACGAAGAATTGACGATAGGCTCTAATGACACCCCCGCACGGGCAGTTCCAACACTTCCAGAGGGACCGGTATGTTCAATGAAAATACTGGTGGCACCGACGGGAATCGAACTGGCGACAGGGCCCAGATGGTAGAACTTGACCACTGGGCTATCACGGTGTCCAAAATAATAATAATAATAATAATAATAATAATAATAATAATAATAATAATAATAATAATAATAGTGTATCTCCTGCCAATTGCTGAGCCAAAAGGCCATGTGCATCCAGTCCTCCATTCCATAAGAAAAGTCTCCACACCAATCGGTGGAATAAAGGAAGTGACGGCATAGAACATTACTCTAGGAGCTTTATACCAATCAGCCCATGGAAAGGACCGATGGCCTATGTACTCCCTAATAATAATAATAATAATAATAATGATAATAATAATAGTAATAGTAATAGTAATAGTAATAATAATAATAATAATAATAATAATAGTGCTTCTCTGTCAATGGCTGATGCATTTCTGCACATGCGCCTCCATCGTCTCACCCGTGAGGGGAGTACGAAGAATTGACGATAAGCTCTAATGACACCCCCGCAAGGGCAGTTCCAACACTTCCAGACGAGCCGGTATGTTCAATGAAAATACTGGTCCAGAAATAGACCGGTATGTTCAATGAAAATACTGGTGGCACCGACGGGAATCGAACTGGCGACAGGGCCCAGATGGTAGAACTTGACCACTGGGCTATCACGGTGTCCATAATAATAATAATAATAATAGTAATAATAATAATAGTAATAATAATAATAATAATAATAATAATAATAATAATAATAATAATAATAATAATAATAATAGTAGTAGTAATAGTGCTTCTCTGTCAATGGCTGATGCATTTCTGCACATGCGCCTCCATCGTCTCACCCGTGAGGGGAGTACGAAGAATTGACGATAAGCTCTAATGACACCCCCGCAAGGGCAGTTCCAACACTTCCAGACGGGCCGGTATGTTCAATGAAAATACTGGTCCAGAAATAGACCGGTATGTTCAATGAAAATACTGGTGGCACCGACGGGAATCGAACTGGCGACAGGGCCCAGATGGTAGAACTTGACCACTGGGCTATCACGGTGTCCATAGTAGTAGTAATAATAATAATAATAATAGTAATAATAACGGATTTTTCCGGGTGTTGTTGACCCACGGCAGGGCGAGGGTTAAGCGTATTCTGCGTTATCTTACTCATAGCATTCAAGTGGAACATTGAATCATCATTGATCTTAACGTTTTTGCATCAGTGTTTGAGGGACGAGAATGCTGATCATGTCATTCGACAGCTCTTCCCGTTAGCTTTTGCTAACGATGACTTCAGCTTTATCATAGACTCAAGGATTCGTGAAGGACTATGAGATATGATTTCGTGCTTTTTCTCCCTTGATAATGTCGTATGGTATCCAAAATCCTGGTCTCGAGTGCGGGAAAAGCTGGTTGCGGTGGCTTTCACGCGCGCACCCGAGACCTGGAATTTCAGAGAAGTTCCTTGTCCTTAACCACCGTGAGCAATGATTTCAAACTCTTGTTCTCAGCCGGTTCTGATCTTGAGGGCTTGTGTAGTGGCTCATTTGAAAGCTCTCATCAAGAGCTTTCTAATGAGCCATAACGCAGGTTGTAGATGCAAATATTGACTCAGATCGAAGCGCTTGAAGTCATGGTTCGTTGTACGTAAGAAATAGGAACTTCTCCAGGAGAAGTAAGGTAATTTACCGTGAACAAGAGCATTTCTCTACACTGTGAATTGGGGATGATTTCTTAGTCGGGCTTGTAATTACACTAGTAGATTCGAAGACACGAGCTATGGCAAATGTAAACATAACATAGCTTATAAATGTAAAAGCCAAGGACCAGCGCTAATAATCCTAAAACATGTTCTAATCCAACCCTTAAGCAGGTATGCTGACTGAGACTATTGGGAAGAATAATAATACTAATTATTGCTGCTGCAATTACATAATTTTCCCCTGAAGTCTCCAAGGTGTCAATTGATTCTCCGCATGTTTTTACTTCTGTTCTGTTTGCCCTCTGACCCCTTCTCTATAATATTAAGTTAAGTTGATCCCAACACTGAAGGCAAGTGTTCTTGTATAATTATCAATTTAAATTTGCTCGAGTGTTCTGACTCCTTCACTAATTCAGTAGTTGCTTAGGATCGTGGACTGCTCAGAGGTGCTCTCTGCCTGTTTATTCGTCTCTGTCGCCTCTGGTCCGCTCACATATTATACTTTTTCGGTAATACTTCTGTCCGGCTTGTCACTGAAGTCTCACATTATTTCGCGCCTCCTCCGAAGAGGTGTGGTAGAGTACGGTGTGAGACTGTTCCTGATCTTCCTTAAACTACATTCATTGTCATTGACTGTATTAATACATCTTCCAGGCGCCCCCTGTCAACTCACCGGCTCCAAACGATATAATATTTTAATATTAATACAGACTCCAAACTCTTTACAGAGTATTGTAACTGAATCCCGCGAAACGATGTGGGGGGAGGGGGGTTGGGTGTGTTTTGACTCGCGCCGCCGGCTGTCACCGTCTTCGTTTATTTACGTATTAATATATTCAACTTCTGTAGTATGTGTGACTTGCCAGTTGCAACATGATAATCAAGTTAACTCATTGAGGAACTGATAACCAAGTTGAAGTTTACTATACTTGAATACAATACAATTTAATCAAACTTATTAATATTTTCACCATTTTTTACCAGTATTTTTTCGCCCCACTGAA